>BMAV01015719.1:293969-323329 GCA_019973955.1 Trichonephila inaurata madagascariensis | reverse complement strand
CAGGAAAAAGTTCACTATATAGAAAAATTCGCAATATAGAGGTTCGACTGCATCTTTTTATTTTAATCTGTTGAAAACTGCCTATCGTATTTGAAAAAAAATATTTTTTATGTTTTTATGTCTTAAAATGTCAACTTATAAAATAATCCCCAAGGATTTTATAATTTATATATATATATCATTTATCTCCTTCCCCCCCCCCTCCCAATAAGTGAGCTTTGTGAACACTACCAATCGGTAATCATTCAACAACTTACAAAGACTAATATAACAGGAAAAAGAGTGATTGCAAGGTGCTGAAACAAATAAATAAAATCCCGAAAATGAACAGGAAAAGTAATTATTGCAGTTTGAAAAGGATAAATTAAGTGAATAAAATATAAAGCTATACACTTAAACAAGTAATATAAAAAAAAATTAAAGGCAATTCCTACTTAGGTCAACAAAGAAAATTTTTATATTTTAGTTACTTTTTATTAAATAATATTACAATTAATATAAATATGTGTATACATATAACAAAATCACACTCTTAAGTGGCAAAATAGAAAGCGATTTTAATTTTTATACATGGTGTTGGACTATTATTTTCTCATTCCTTACTATGTGTATTCATTCATAAATCACATTCTCAGAAAATAGGGCATCCCAGGTCATCCAGGAAGGGCATCCAGGAAGCCCAACGCGCTATCCAATGCGCTACAGGAAAACAATGAGCTATTTTCCTTTTTATATATAGTGTTGGATTATTTTTTATTACTACTATATATTCATTAGTTAAATTGAATTAATGAATTAATATTTAAAAAAAACTGTATTAATATCAAGTGTCATCCTCTACAAGTTTAAAAAAATGTGTTTTGAAGCTGAATGGATGAATAAAAAGTATTTTATTAACGATTGAAAATTTGAACAATAAGTATATATATAAAGGGAGAGTGCGAACTAATAGAATATGAATTGAATAACGAAAGTATTATTGATTCAAAAAATACGTGAGTCACCAGAAATAAGTTTAAATATCTGAATATCAGAAATTAAGTTCTGTAAACAAAAATATTCACATATTATATTCGTCTTTATTTATCCCGCCTTTGAGAAAATCAAAAAATCATGCCAAATTTATTGAAGAAATAAAAATTGACTTATAATACATTGACGAATTTTAGTGTAATCTGTACCCTTCGAGAGAAAAGACTGTAAGAAACGTCTGACAATAATCAGTAAAAACATCAAAAAAATATACAAAGAATAATTGATTACCAAAAAGAACACAAAGAAATTGTTACATCAACATCATGTTGTTTCACCAAGACTAATGTTGCTAAAGATTTTTTTTTCCTGTGAAAAAGTAAAGACTGTGATTTCAGAAGGATTCACTCTTTGACCCTAGATTGAAACGTAATTAAAAGTACTTGAAAAAGTTACAACTGCAAAAACTTGCGAAAGCTTTCAACAGTACAACAACAGTGATGATCTAAGTTCAATCGAAGAGTCACGATTAAGGACAAATGGTGGGTTATTGTGTTCAAGGTTTGCATCAATGTCATCTGAAAAAATCGAATGAAATCATACACAAAACTAAAAACATGGATTTGAAATTCATTTTTTTTTTATTTTTGAAAGGAATTTTGGAAATGAAAACAACACTTAGCCTTGCCAAATATCTTTCTTAAAGTTTAATAGTAAAATATTTATCTGTGACTAGCAATATCTAACTTCGTTTTATTCCTATTCTGACATACTTCAATAATGTAAATTATATAAACGTTGTGAACGAAATCTGTGAAAAAACTAAGTAAACATGGCTAAGTAAACTAAGTAAGTATTCATCATAATTTTCATACAGCGCATCAAGGTCTAACTTTCTTTTTTTCCAAGAAATGCTTTTATGCCTATAGTCGCAGTGTATAGACAGATTAATCAAAAATATGTGTTTGATGTTCCAACAAATATTTATAAATTTAATGTAATCCGTATTCATATATGTGAAGATATTTTGTGCGTAGACATTATTATACAAATTTATGGAAAAAAAAAACATCTAAAAGTTGGAATCAAAAATTATAACCTTTACACCGGTATGCCAGGCGCATTTCCCTCAACTAACCTCTTGGGGTACTTTATGACTGTTGTTTGGTATGAGAACCTCACCTTAAGAAAGAACTACAATATGTGTAAATAAGCATTACTATATAACCAGAAGTGTAGTGAATATAAGGAGAGATACCCAGAGGATATCTGATGGAAGCTATGTGGATGATATGCTTCAGCTACGTATGGATGTTATGAAAGTAATGCGTTACAGTTCATAATCTATTAAGAATATACGACAGAAACTCTGAGGAAAAAAATAATGAGTTAGTGGTAAACGACTCAGTCGAAGGATTCTTGAATGAACCGAAAATATTAATTAGAAAAGTGCGTTCAAATCTAGCTGGTAAGAGATTTCATTTAAAAACCCCAAGATAAGTAATATTATAATAGCAAATATCTTGCCAAGATACGTTGAGGGAAACCGCTCCATGCATATAATTATTTTTGGTATCTTATTCGAAATGAATAAAGTAACTATTAAAACTGATATCATGTCTGTAGCTTGTGATACCGCCCCCCTTTGGTGACCGTATCTTTGATTGTCAGCGTGAGCTAGAGGTGTAGGGTTTGCAAAAGGAATAGACATTTTTAATTCTTAATATGACTTTATAAAGAATAGAACTTAAATGTCTAACAATTTAGATAAATTTAAATTAGCGAGAATCTATAATGATCAAACACACAAAGATAGTTCAACCGAATCGCGTAACTTAGACCACTTTCTCTAAATAATTATTTAATCCGCTTACACTCTCACTTCTAATAATATTACAATCTTAATATCAAATAATCAGCCCTACCTTAATCCAAACTTAGTTTCAATCTTTATATGGAAACGTCTGGGCGTTCGTGCAATGGTATGCACCTTGTAGTAATGGCTGGTTTTCTAGGTAACTTCACGATTGGCTGTCAAATCCCTCTAGTCTCTTTCACACATAACATTCCCCAAAATTGCCATTCTGCTTACTGAAACTTCTGTTCTTTTAAAAGCTATCTTATTTGCATTTCTTGTTCACATTTCGCTTCTTGGGTTTTGGTTGGAAAAGAGTTGTCATTAATCTTAGCCACCAAAGAGCCCAGAGGTTATGTTAAAGAAAAGACGCGTGAGCCCGTCACAAGCTATTTCCGATCCAACGAAGCCTTATTCGTCACATCTTTGCTCTTATATCAATTGCTGTGATGGCTGAAACTATATTTTTCAAAACAATAATGTAAGTTGTAATAAATTGGAGCACATGTCTGTGTCCCTACACGCATGAACAGGAAAATTATTTGAAAATATTACGTATACAAAACTGTCATTGTGTCCATCGCATCTGAGAAAAGATGCTACAAGAGTTTTCACAAGTAGTATAGGGAGCTCAGGAATAATTACTCACATACCTTCAAATAAATTTTAAGAGGTAAATTAAGTACAATTACATAAAGACCATACTAATTGTTGATAAAATTTTTAAATCCTGCACTCACTATTAAAGTTCAATCATTTTAAGTAGAAAAAAACTAACAATGTAATATTTGTACCTACAAAATATTTTTCTTTTCTAAAAGTCTATTTTTATTCTACCCAACTGAACCAAAAACTTTAATCATATTAATACATTCATTTTTACTACTTTTGAAGTTTGTTTCATTATTAAATAGAACGAAAAAGCAAATCCTTTTTACAATTTTTTTTTTCTTTTTACCACAAGTTAGCGAAATATTATTTAAAAAATAATGCATTTCTAATATTTATTGGATCTTTATATAAATAAAGGTGGTAATGAGCACTCATTTTTGTTTGAAGTATAGCAAAACAATTGTTTACGTAATTAAAAAAAAGAAAACTACCTACGTACAATTTTTAAATACCGATAATAGAATAATGAATATATTTTCTCACATACATTTATGTAATATTATTCACTTTTGAGCCCCAATCTATCTCTCTATGTGAGCTAAAAGCACTTTAATAATCATTAAATAATTACTATGTATTCTATAAAAGTATAATATTTAGTAAAATAAAAAAATTAAGAATATTTCTTTTTCTTTTTTCTCGTGTATTCTTTTTTAAATGAGTTTTGTGTTAATGCCTAAATATAAATTTATGAATCATTAATTAAAAAAGATAATCTAATTTTTTTAAATAATTATTTTTATATACGTATAAAATTCAAAAGAGAAATTTAAAAAAAAATTAATAAGAGTATGAACGATAGATTTTTCTCATTTCCCTTTTCAGCTTTTCTAAACTGTTTACACATAGATTAAAAAAATTAAAAGATGTAAAAAAGAGTTTTCAAACTGTTACTAAATAGAGCAAGATGAAAAAGATTTACATCAGTTGTATTAATGAAGTATAAATTAATCCCTTATAGATAACACAAGATGATTAGTAACATGGAACGAAGAAAAATGACTTTTTCTCTAACAGGTAAGTCAAGTTTATTTCTTATTCCTTAACTTGCTTGATTCTTAATAACTTGTTTCTCGTTCTTAAATTCTTAGCTTTTACTCTTGATACAAATTTTTATATGTAAGATATTCTTATACCCTTGAATAATGTATTCATACTTTCTGGGAAATGTTCGATAGTTTCAACAATTACTCTGGGATGCAAAAAATTGAGTAATTGTCAGAAACAAGTTTGCTCTGCTTGAAGATGACTCAGAAAACTTGAACTTCTTTCAATATCAACTCTTTCTCAGCATTATAATGAAAGAAACATCACGTACAAATCTATGCAAAGGTGCTGATTCCAATTGAAAATTAAACCCAATGAAAACTTTAACATTTTCTCTCATTTTGCTTGCTCTATTTATAATATTATATCTATATATTTTATATAATTATATTTATATTATTATATATCTATATTATAAAAAAAAGAACACAGAAAAATCTCTCAATACTTAAAAAAAATTTGTGTTTTATAATTCTATCATTCCCATTCTTATTATTATATTTACGAGTACGTTAAATTAACTAAAAATTTATGGTTAAAGGCTCATTCACACCAAGGCGTACAAACGTCGAGTGTTAAGCGTCTAGCCAATCACAGACTTCTTCTCGGGCGAGTGGAAGACTGATTAGCTAGACACTTAACACTCGACGTTTGTACGCCTTGGTGTGAATGCGGCTTTAGAAATAGAATATTAAAACTGTAAGCTGAGTCTTTTTCAATCAGTTTTTTGTTAATCTCTTCTTCCAGTAATTACATTATCCTTGTTTTTTTCCATAAAGCCTCTTTTCAAGTTATTTAGAGTCAAGTTTTCCCAAGCATTTTTCTGATTATTTCATATTTTAAGCTGCAATATTAAAATACTTAACTTTGGGTAATAACATTTCATATATATGAACCTCATTAATTTCAATTTAACAATAACATATTATACATATAATTATACAATTGCGTGCATTCACTCTAATGCTTATTTCTTTACTTTTAATTCAAAGAATATTATCGAGTAATCAAATTAGATATAATGAAAATAAAACTTTTAATGATTAAAAACTAAGAAAACATTCCTCTCTTATGCGTCACATTAATTAATTAGTTAACTCTTAAGTAGGGTTTGGTAAGATATAGAATAATATGAAGCAATTCCGCAAATTGCAAATTTGAAGCAATTCTGCAAATTGCGAATTTGAAGCAATTCATTACGCACCTGATCAAACTGTCAACTTATTCTCAGTAAGTGTTATATTATTGATTTCTTTATAAACATGAACTTCTAAAATAAAAAATTAGTTTTTCGGTCTTAAAATTAATTTCGTATACTTAAAAAAAGGTAGAGAAAAGCTGCTAAAAGTCATTTAATTCTCTTAAAAAATATTTGACTTACAAGTATTCCATGAATATTTTTTTCCAAAATATAAATTCTGAATTTTCTCAGGAACAACATTCTTTTTTGCCTGTTGACTCTCTCTCTCTCTCTCTCTAAATGTATTCGTGTCAATGTAAGTGTGTGAGTGACAGCGAGAGAGATAAATGATCTTTCTGTCTGAACTTGACCATAATACCGAAAATTTTAAAGGATATTTCCTCTTATTAATGGCACTTATCCCAGCTCCTGAACTTTTCAAAGTATCATTAACTGAACTAATTTTGTACAGAAGTTTCTCTAAAAAAATCTGTTTGCTTAAGCCAGAAGCATATTTGTACTTCCAGAACACATATTAACTACCTTCGTATAATTCTTCTGTTACCTTTGAAACCATATGAAATTGACAAGAAGTAGAACTCTAAGCAACTTTTTAATATATACATATTTATTCATTGAACTTTAATCTCGAAAATCAAATCTTCATGATTCATCTCAGCATCACATTTTAATCATTGTAAAAAAGAAAACTATTCCAAACTTTTCCGGAATTGTTAATATGTACACTGTAGCGAAATCATCACAACTAAACATTCTTAATCATTATATATATCCTCCTAAGCAGCTTAAATTCAACTTATAAATAAATTATGTTAAAACAGAGTAAACATACATTTTTTAAAATATGAAAATTGTTCATGGTTCTAAGGTTTTGTGAAAATCTCTTAGCTGCAATATACATTTGAATTTTACAGGAATTTCAATTATATTTATAGAATTGATGAATGCATGTAATGATTCATTTATATATCTCGTGCTTCTATAGCATTAATATTTTTAACGAAAAACTCTAAATATACGGGATGAATATATTTTGGGAGTGCTGGTATAGTTAATTATACTATGTAAATTTGCACGATGTCATTAAAATCACTCACAAAAGTTCTATTTTTAAAAGAAATTTTTTAAAAAACCACATAAAATTATTATTCCAATTTTTTTTCTTACATTAGAGTACTTTCACCTGGAATAACGAAGCAAACTTAAATCAGCACAAACTCGTTTTTACCCTGGGATATGGATGCAATACTAGTTTCAAGAACATTTTCCATCGATAAAAATTCATAGAAAATGAACATTGTTTTTTAATTTAAATCTTTTTTACCGAGCAATTACTTTAAGAGGACCTGTCTGCTCTAAAAGCTAACTTCCGGTACTAACAATGGTGATAATCTCCTTGGAATACACGATGCATCCGTAACTCGGGGATTCCCTTCTTAAAGGTCACCTTACATGTCGCGGCTAGAAATAACAGACGCTAATAACAAACAAAACACCTTCTCCTTAAGTTGTCTGTAATTCTGAATATAAGAAACATCAACTGAGTTGTAAAGATCAGATCAGCGCTTTAAAACCCTACAGTGCTATTAACAATTTGGTAAAAATAAGTAAATAAAGACGAAAGATAAAATAAAGTAAATGGTATTTGCGGTTATTATCTTTTCAACTCCCAAACAAATAGTGATCTTAATGTTAAGTTAACCTTAATTCCATAAGAAATCAAACAAATTAAAGGATCAACATGTTATTAAATATTTTATTAAAATGCAAATGTAAACGGAAGTTGAGAAACACGATCTATTTGTTTCTATTTCTGTTCCTGTCATTGGGGTTCGAAGGTCTTTCAAAAACTATTGCATATTTCAATTTAAAGTTTTGACTAACGAGTATTACCGTTTAAAATTCATGATCCTAAGTTAATTTGAAGTTAAAAAATATAAAATTTTCTTTTAACACAACCAATTATCATAAATAAATATTCTAAGCATGTACCAAATGTAGAATTTTTAAATTACCGTAAAATTCGGCGTGTAACGCGCACTGCCACATAACGCGCACCCATACTGTACAGCTGCAGTTTTTAATTTTAAGATACATTCGCCTTATAACGCGCACCCCCTTTTTTACAAAGAAACTTTAAAAATGTGCGTATGCAATGCTCGTATGTTTTGAAGTCATTTATTCCAGGTATTATTGCAAGCTTTTGAAAAAATAGTATACATCTAGAAGTACAACCTTTTAAGTTCATAAGAAATGTCCTCTCTCTTTCTTTAAAAAAAAAACAATATTTTAATATATATAGAAGTCTAATTTTTTTCCATGCTCTCGTCTTTTTTCATTTTTCAAGCTGTCATTTTTATACCCGGCGTATAACGCGCATCCGTTAATTTCGATCTTATTTTTTGTGTTAAAAGTGCGCGTTATATGCCGGATTTTACGATAATAACATGTAATGTCAAAATACTTATTAACTCTTAGTTATATTTTAATAGAATTATCTGCCAATCTTTTTGAAATGTAGTATAGTTTCTTAAAAAAAGAACTAATTAAGCAAACTTTAAAGCATTTTCATAAATTTATTAATCTTCGCTGAAGAATAAGTTTCAGAGCAAGTAGAATCATAAGCTTAGCAGAAGAATAAGTTTCAATTATTTTTCTAGCAACATATTACCTCACTATTGAGATACTGATTTAAAAACAATCCATAAAAAACATCGTACTTACCTTAATATTATACTTTAAATTAATATATGATTGTAATTATATATTATAAACATTATTTTCAAAATGATAATTTGACATATGATTAATCGAACTCATCAAATAGAGTTATTAAGATAAGCGTAATTACCTATATATTGTAATTAAATCTCAAAAATGTTTTTCCTGTGTTTGAAAAGGAAAAAAAGATAAATCCTCCCGCAAAAAACAAAAACAATACAAAAAACATTACTAAAACACGTTATGGAAATATGATGAATTTCTCTCTTCCTTCAGCTTTCCTCCTTCTGGTGTTCATCGTTTTTCTTGTCAGCTTACCGACCTCCGATGCCAAGCCAGGTCTCTGTGCTGACCTTTGCAACAAAATGTGCCAGGGGGACTATTGTCAATCCATATGTACGTTCTACTGCTGAGAATTCAGCAACGGTAAGACGTCAAGAAAAGAATTATTAACATGTCTACAAATTGCCATGTCATTCATTATTTTTCCCCTGCGTTATTTTGCTACTTTATCGCATTTGACATAACAGTAAGGCGTTAACAAAAAATAGCTGTTACAATATTGCAATATTTATATTTTTTGTCTGTAGGCTGTTACTGTTAAATTATTTTTCACAAATCTTAAATTACTCTGTCATTTTCTAGATAACATTAATTTGAAGTTTTTTGCTTATTGCTTTTTTTAACGTAAATTTAATTGCACATAGAATTTGGATCATTAAAAGAAGGAAAACGCTTAGAAGGCAAAGAAAAAAACAAATTTATATTCTAAAAAAATAAAAACAATACTAAGAATAGTACTATGCTTAAAATGTTTTTAGATGCTTTGCTAAATGAGTTGTGAGAGGTTTTAACCTCTTTCTTGGGCACCTAGATATATAGGAGGTAGGAAAGAAACACTAGTCATGATCCAATCAATCTATTTATAGATCACACAATATAACGACACAAATTCAATTAATAATAGTAAGAGAATGTCTCATGCTAACCGCGAAAGTAGAACAACGACGAATTACACGAAAGATTAGGAGACTATCAAACTCGATCCTTACTTTATATAGGATCTAATCAATTATCCGATTTAATCTATTAATCTAATCTCAGTGATCAATCGTCACTTTAAATCTTTCCCTTAATAAGTATTTATTCACAATAATTCAATAATGGTACCTGTCAGTAACAATCTCACCTGATTTCTGGTTTATCTCCGCTCCTACTCTCTCTTCCAGCTAGAAAACTTCGACTACATATAGTAAACTTAATTTGCATATTACGATTTTCTTCTTCCGAAGGGTTGGTTGTGAATAACGCGAATTGATACCCCAAAGATTTCCGATGAGGATTAGAATCCATCACCGAGTACTTCATTAAATCTTTTTGAGCTGCAAAATTCCTGGTTTTCTTTCCAATATATTTTGGATCTTTTTACTTTCTTAGGGAGTTTTAAAGAATTTATAGTTTTAAATCCCCAAAATAAGAGCATTTAGGGTTTATCATTAATAAATATGTTAACAACAAAAACAAGCATTGATCTGGGTAATGATACAGCCTTGGCCAAAAGTATTAGACTCTCTACAAAAATGCATTTATTCTAAAATAATCATGAAATAAACAAAAATAATAATCATTATAACATCGAATATCAACATTATTAGCAATTTAAATGTTTAGTATATCCACCCTTAATTTTAATTATAGTAACAAATCTGTTTAACATGCTATACACCTGCTTATGACAACCTTCAGCATTTATATTTAAAATTCCAAATGTTTATTCAAGAGCAAATTCATGTTTTATGCTTATTTAAGAGAACTTTAAGAAGCTCTTTAGATATTATTGAGTGTTGGCGTCGCTTACACTTTAAAAGGCCTCCATATAGGATCCATCGAATTCATTATCTGGGGACTAAGGCTGGCAGTTAAAAACACCAATGTTATAATGGATAATCACAATTACATTGATTCCATTGATTTTATGGCAGGGTTCTTTATCCTACTAAAATTTGATGCCATCCATGCTTGTGTGTCACCGAATAATTAACTATAAGATGAATCTAGAGTGGTTTCATGAAAATTCATGTATTGATAGTTATTGATCCATCCTTCACAAGTAAATATTTTGTCAACACCACTGATCTCCATGCATACCTCTACCTTGAAAATGTCTCCATCATGTTTTGAAGCGGGAACTATGCACTTCGTATTGCATTTTTCACCTATTCTTCGTTTCACTTAGGTTCTACTAGGCGCACCAACACCCAAATTTGATACGTTCTTAAGAGATTAGTTGCTACCTAAAACTTATTGAGTGTGTTTGAAAGATAATTTGGGAGTGAAATAGAAGTAAAACAAAGCTTGTCTGTAAGTTTGATTCATAAGAAAAAAAAGAGTATTTGACGGGTGTTTCTTTGTAAAATGTCTGTGCAATAAAGTCCAAATTAACCTTACTTCCTTTGTTGTTGTTTTTACAAAAGCCATGCCTTTTTTCTAGCTTTCCAACTTTTCAGACCAGTAGCTATGAGTCTCCTTCTCTTAGACCTAGTACAAATTAGGTGCCAAATTTACTGAGATAACTTTGCCGTGAATTCTTGAAAGGTTTTTATACCCAATGACTTTTCGAAATTTAAACCAAGATTACTACTTTTTGTATGAATACAATTTTAGCATTGTGCATTGACTTACTGGATTTTTCCACTAGTTTTTTTTTAAAGGTTTTTAGGATAGGTAAGCTTATCAGTGAAACTGAAATAAAATAATAGTTACAACTATCTAATAAAAATAACATTTGAAAATTACTGCAATAAATTGGGATATTTATTTATTACTTGGGTTTAAATCAAATCCCTTACTGTCATTCAATCAAATATTTCAGTTCTATTATCAAAAACTGAAAAAAATATTTATTTTTTACTATACAAATTTTTCTAGTAGAAAACCTTTATGATTTATTTATACATACTCATATTGTGGTTTTGTTTCTAAAATTTGATTGAAATAAAAACTATTGAATTTTAAGTCGTAATATTTAATTGTGAAGTTTGAATCTTGATTCAGAGCTTGTGAGAGGCTTGGGCCTCTCTCTCGGGCACTTAGATGTGTGGAGGGAAGGGAAGAAACACTCGATATGATTCATTAATTTATTTATTTACTACACAGACACAATTTCAACTAATAATAGAAAGATAATGTCTCAATGTTAACCGTGAAAGTGAAACAACGACGGTAAACGCGAATGATTAGGAGACTATCAAACTTGATCCTTATATTAATAAAGGATCTAACCCAGGGGTACTCAACCTTTTTTTATGCTAGGGCCGCATACATATGTCGGATATTTCACGCGGGCCGCAAACATATAATAGCAATTTCACGCAGGCCGCATCATAAAGATAAAAAGGAGAGGGGGGTGTTAAAATGTGGAAAATTGATCAAAATATTTTACCTCCTGGTTTGCCTTTTTTAATAACAATTTTTTATATTTTTTATTTTTGTCACTAACACTGAATTAGAAACATTTAAGAAACACTCCATCACAATATCCGCATCATTAAACGGTTTCATGATTACCAATAATATAACAAACTTCATAAGATGTCTTTGTTACCGCTGTGACATTACCACTGACAAAACACTTTGTTGCTGTTGCAAAGATTATTCAAGAAATCCTATTTGTTACCTCTTGAAAGAGATTTTTGAGGAAAAGTATCATTGAATGATTCTTGTTTATTGGTATTTAAATACAGCACTTTCATGACAAATCATACCATTACTAATCCATATTTGTTTTTCGCCACAAAATATTCAAACTCCCAATCGTCTTGAAACTAGTATATGTTTTCTTCTGGTATTTTTCGCTTGAAAGATATGAAAGATAGTTAAAAATTAGTTCCACCCATAAAATTGTCATTACTCCACTGTTGTCGGCTATCACTAACCGTAACCGTTACAAATAATAAAAAAATATCAATTTGTAATCCTACGTCATCGACAGCAAAAAGCAAAATTAATATATTTGATTTCTTGGCATCAAATTTTTAATATATTGTTCTTAAATAAGTGAATTTTTCAGAGCAATGGGCACTAACCGAGCCACTTAAAATGGCTCGGGGGGCTGCAGGTTAAGTATCGCTGAACTAACCTATCATTCGATTTAATCTAATCTCAATTCAGTCTTAGTGAGAAATCGTCGCTTTAATGTTTCCTCCTAATAAAAATCAAATCACTATAATTCTAATATTATGCCTTCAGTAGCAATCTCGCCTGACTCGAGTATATCTTATCTCCTTCTCTCTCTCAAGCTAGAAAACCTCAATTATTTATAGTAAATTTATTTAAATATCACGATTCTCTTCTTCCGAAGGGTTGGTTGTGAATAACGCGAATTAATAGCCCCAAAGATTTCCCAAGAGGATTAATTGGAAAAACGTGTATAGATCCATCACAAGCTTATTTATCCCTTCTCACTTTGGAATTTTGGAAAGTCAACTTAAATCATTTTTCTCATTCTAAAATTTTGGAAAATATGGTATTAGTTTTTTTAAAAAATAATATTAAAGATCAGAACATTTTTCCAACTGTCTTGAACTATATTTTTAATCAAGTAGCAAACTAGTAGGCTTGAATGTTCAGCAGGCCAATATAATTAAGATTTCAAACATCCTACTAATTGAAGGGACTTCATTTTCAGGAAAGTGAAATATATATTTTTTCCATTTATAAATTTATTTTGAACAGACTATATTAATTACATATAATATATGTACTATCAACTATGCATATTTATAAATACTGAAATTATCCTTAGTAATGTACAGTCCATAGTCAGAATTACTCTAATAAGCTTTGTTTTTAACAAAATCGATTTGCTGACAAAAAATATTTGAAGCAACACATACCTCTTAAAACAAAAATCTAATTTTCCATATTAACCCATTTTATCCTGTAGTCAGCTATAAAAGCTATTTAAATTGTTTAAATAATTCGATGCAAAAAAAAACCCTTATATGTTACTTGTTGTACTTATTGAAATTAATTTGCGTATTAATGAAAAAATGAAATGCGTTTGTTAATTTTAAGACAACTTTCATGAATATTGTTTTTATTGCAGGAAAATACTATAATGTGAAAAGAAAGGAGAATGAGATGGAGAAAGTATGCAGTAGGAGAATTAAGACAACGGGAGAAAAAAAAAATGTTCACCTCCCAGACATGATTTTAACTTTTTTTTAAACATAGAAATCGAAAAATTAGCATGGTACACATTTTGTGAATAATTTATTTTCTTATCATCTTAATAAATGTGACTATACTATGATTAAGAATGTGTGTGTGTTTCTTTTCCCTTAAATTAAAAAAAAATGTTGTAACGGAAATTATAAAATGCAACAAATTTTACTTGTCCCATTCTAAGAACACTATAATAATCGAATTGTAAAGATCAGAACTCTTATAAAATAAAAAATAAACTGCAGTGTTATTGGCCTTTTAGACGTCGGAATACATTTAAAATACTAGGCAAATGATAAATTTTTACATTTAAAAACTATCAAATGAAATATATTGCGTTGTTTGAAAAATTCACATAAATTCCAGAAAAACAGCATAAATGACAATGATTATTTTAATCAGAGTAGATTTATAACGCAGAGATTTCAAAGCCTCAGTCAGTAGAAAAGATAAAATAAAAATTTAATGATAAGCATATGAATACATTTTGTGCTTTTTATCAAAAGTTAGTGGTTAATGTTATACTTCTGTTTTATAACCAGTAACAAAAAACTATAAATTTTAAGTAATTTTTACACGCTTCTGGAGAATTTATTTAGGTCGTGTTCGAGTTAACAAAATAACCAACTTCATTTAAAATTTAAAAAAAAAATAGTTTCAAAACTGCAACTAAAATTCTGATGACTGCTGTAGCATTTATTTTTTATTGGTCTATCTTTTATTCTATTTAACATTTAAATTGTTATTTTCTCAAAACAAGATACCTCTTAATATTCCTTTCATATAATTTTTTTATTCTTTAAATTTTTACTTATAAATTTATTTATTTTTGTTTTTCGGTTTGCTAGGATAAATAAATGATGCTCCTTGTGAAAAAGCTAATAGATTTCAATGAAGTTCATGCCTTTGATAGAAAGCATTAAACCTGCTAAGCGCGTTTAAGTCCCACAACTCATAAAAAGACCATTATTTAATCTTGAATAATAATATTTCAAGAGCATCTACAAGACAAACATATTTATTGAATTTTCAAAACTGATCTACCCCATAAATTAAAGTTAATTTCATTTCAAATTTGCTGTAGGATTCCATATACCATATAGATTTTCAGGAACACATGCATTTCATTTAAAAAAAAAAGATTTTAAAAATTATAAAAATTTTTAAAACGTATTTTGCGTTGATTAAAAAAAAAACTAAGTGTTATTATCATTATTTTTCTGTTACATAGAAATTTAAATTATTGACAAAGATGAAATATGATGTGTGTTCTATGACTTCAATATCCATGGTAACCGAGTGGCTATGGCCGAGAACTAGTGGTTGGCGGGGTTTTTTTTTCGGTCCAGTCATTTCGAATCCTGATACCATTGAAGAATCACCGTACAGAGGGATGGTGCACGTTAAATTTGTCGAGCTCAAAATTCTGAAGTTCGCGTAGTGTGATAGTATGGAGAGGAGGATGTTAGCTCAAGCGTCGTGCTCCCATCATTTGACGACCATGGCTTGCTTTGTCACGAGTTCGAGACCAGTACCACCAAAGACCCACCGTGTAGGGCAGCGATGCACGTTAAATCTGTCGAGAGCTGAAACGTCCTCCCGTTGGTGTGGTAGTTAGGAGAGGGGGTGTCAGCTCAGGTGTCGTCCACGTCACTTGACCATGGTTCAAAAATAAGTCTCCCATTTCAAGAATTCGAAGAATGATGGAAGCATTAAAATACTCAAATACTAGAATAGTAAACCACTAACTGTGAAAAAAATTTTAATGCGAAAAGTACATTCATTGAAAGTTCCTCAAGAATAAATAAATTTCCTCAAGCTCTCTCTATAATCGAAGTATATCTTTAAAGGAGATTTTTATATAAGCACTTTTTAACAGATAGAGAAACATAAAAACCACATTTAGAATGTGAACTTACACATATATTGTAATATATACTGTTTTAACATATCATTCAATTTTATCACTTGTAATAATATATATACACACATATACATACGTATAAATTTATTTATAATGCAAAATAAAACCACATTAAAGAGAAAAAGACCATTTTTAGCTCTCTCTTACCTTGATATCTTCGTTTCCAAAAAATTATTTTTAAAAAGTTTGCGTATGAACATTGAACTATGAAACAAAATGAAAAACATCTTGCAAACTGAAACAACTTTGTATTAATATTATGCTTTGGCGTACTAAAAATTCGTTTTTCGTAGGAGTATTATCCATAAAAATTTCAGGGAATGGGGGTCTCATAAAGCTTCAGTAATATAATAATTGGTAGTAGTGCCGGTTTATCCATTGGGTGCTTTGGGCAAGCACCCAGGGGTCCGGTATCCGGATAAGCTGGACAACAAAATTTTATGGTTATAAATTTCGATCCTTCAGTGCCAAAGAGGCCCGTAAATCTTCTGCACCCAGGACCCGAAATGAGCTTAAATTGACACTGATTGGTAGAATAAGTATTGATAAGAATTGTGCGACTGTATTAATAATTTCATATATATTAATGAGTAATTTTTACTTCCAGAAAGAGAAAAAAGACGGGATCTTTTAATGTTTATTCTCTTGTGCTGAATAATGAAGTCCTGGAAATAATTTTCGAATGAAAGTAACAAGATTTGCTAAAATAAAAATACATCCAAACCAACAAAGTAGCATGCATTTTGTATTGAATCGATTGTATTTTGTAACAGCATTTCATTCATTCAATTTTACAAACAAATAATGAAAATAAACAGATTGTAGAATTCATGGTGATTCAACGTGTTGATACCTTACAAAAATGTTACCCAGAAATCTATAAAGAATCTCAGAACTCATTTATTCATTCGTAGTAAATGTATTCCTTGACTTTCAGCTAACATGTTTACATTTCTCATCTTGAGTGAAAAAACAAAAATAATTTTTGACCAGAAATGAGCAAAACATTAACATAATTTAAAGCATTAATCAGCATAATTAATTTATAATCATCATAAAACTAAGCCACAGATTGTCACAAGATTGAAACACAGATTGTAGGCATTAGGGCAAGCATTAGCAATTTTGAAAAATTAATGTCAACTAAATCACTAGTTTTCAAAAGATTCCGTAGTAATAACATTGGTGCGCAAAAATTAAGAAACAAACACATTTTCTCATATTTTTCAAGACTTGCTGAATTGTTTTTAAAGAGAACTGGGAAACACATGATAAAAAATGATGCTTTTCCTCATTACACAATCAAACTTGATATTTCTCTATTATTTTAAGTAAACTAAAAAAAAGAACAAGACAGGTACTTCAAGACAACACTACTCGGTATAGGTTTAGTTTTTCACGTGTTTCTGAAGGCTTGCGGGTTAATTTTGAAACTTGTAAGCAATGGCATCAAGATTACTTCTAGAGCATGGATTAAGCTGGATAGGAATTGGAAGGCTTGAAATCATTCAACTCGGAAACATACAACTAGTAAAATGAGTCAATGTGTCCCGAAATGTGTTTTCCAAATTATGGAACTATTTCTAGGAGACTGAAATAACTATATCACCATAAACTAGGAAAGACAAAACTTGTTCTTAACGGCAATGCAGATTAGGGGGTGACTGATATACACAGTGCGGCAAAAAAGTTTTAAGACTCTGTCCGTAATTTAATTCTGTTTTGGTTTTTTATTCAAAATAGGACCCTAGGGCTTCAATGCACTTATTATAACAATTTATTAAGGAATCGAAGGCTTGCTGTTAATTACTTTGTGGAATGGTCTTCAAAACATGTGTCGAAGCTATTTGTAAGGACGAAATACCCTTAAAAAACACCCTTTTAATTTCTTTTTTAATTTTGAGAACAAGGAGTAGTCCCAAGGTGCTGAATCAGGTGAATACGATAGATGATACAACATACAGACATTAGTTTTTGCAAAAAAATCGATGAACAACAAAGGAGATGTGGCTGGATGCATTGTCGTGGAATAAACACCAACTGTTTTCAGTCCGATATTCTGGACGAAGGCGGTGAATTCTGGCCATCAAGCGCTTTAAAACAGCTTAGTAGTACTGTGACGTCTCTCGCGTCTTTCTGCTAACATAACTCCTATGTTCTTTGACGGCCACGATTAATGGCAAAACTTTTCCAACCCAATACCAAGAAGATAAACAAAGATAATATGTAAATTAGATATACTATAAAAGGATAGAAGCTTTGATGATAGGATATAGCGCGGCAAGCTTAGAGATAGTAGTGTGGAATTATTCTGATCGATAGCGTGACAAAGCTTAGTGTGAAATCTTGCAGATCAAGAGTTAGCAGTCCGATAGTTTTGGAAAGAATAGAAGCCTAAGATAAAGAAGTTGGAATCATCGTATATAAAGTTTATAGATATCATTCTTTAGGTAAAGGAAGGAGATCTGCCTAAGGTAATATTTGATATAGGTAATTAGATGAATAGTATTATTAACTATAATTAAGATAAAGGATCTAGTTGCGTGATCTGACTTAAATACACGGTTTAATTTGGGTGTTAACTCTCACTTTAATTAAAATTGTCAAATTAGAAGACATGTAATAGTTTGTCCAGTTGGAACAAAATCTTTGTTGATAATAATTCCCCCTAGCATCGAAGAATGTAATAAGCATTGTTCTTATTTTAGATGTAATTTTCCTTTTTTTTTTTTTTTTTTTTTTTTGTTTGCGGTGAATTTTCTGACTTCCATTCCGCACTTTGTCGTTTTGTTTCAGGGTCATATTGGAAACTTGGAAACACCAGGTTTCATCACCTGTAACAATGGACTTCAAGAAGTTTGGATTGTTTTCAGCGGCTGAAATGATGTATCTATGTGAACTTCTCATTGCTTTTTGTTCCGGGAATAAAGTGTGTGGAACAAATTTAGCATACACTTTTGTTTTGCCCAAATCTTCATGCAGGAGGGTTCGAATTGTTGATGTTTAAAGAGTCTGTCATCATTCTTAATGGCGCACAGCAATCGTTTACCCCGAAATTTCGAACTTTCTCAATAATTTCAGGTGTTCTAGATGAAATAGGTCTTCCAGCAGGTTGATCATCATCTACCGCTTCTCTTCTATCCAAAAAACGTTTGTGCCACACAAAAACGTTTTATATACTTTAACAACAGTCACTGTAAACTTTTTTCAGGAGTTGGTATGTTTCCGAAGCGCTTTTACACAGTTTTGCATAAAATTTGATAACAGCTCTTTTTCTCCATCTTAAAAAATCCACATAAAAAAAAATACTACTGCAATGAACGCTCGTCCCTTAACCAAATGCTATCAAATTGTTCACAGTGTGTAAGCAGACCATGGGCATTATGACGCATTCACATTTGCATTCATGGCGACCTGCGCTCTGGGACAAGTCTTACAACTTATTTGCCACACTGCGTATATATATTCAACTCGAAAATCAACTATCCACTGCTTTTGGTGCCTCAATTTTGAAGAATACTGTTTACCGAAGGCTTAATGAGGTAGAGTTTTATGCCAGGAGGCCAATAGTCCGTATTCCTCTCATTCCGGGACACAGGAGAGTCCGCCTTATAGGATGCAAATAACCTCATCCTTGGACAAAGAAGCAGTGGGTCTGTGTTCTCTTCCCTTAGAGATGGAGATTCAGTCTGAACTCTGATTCTCGACATATTCACATATGAAGAGAACCAAGGGCCTGGTACCATCCCTCCAATATCAAGGAAGTGGACCACTATGAGATGGAGGTATAATCTAGCCGAAATGATGTTTACACGGACACAGAGCTTTATGTCCTTCAGGGAGGCACCATGACTTCTCCGAGGAATAAGGATGAGATCTTAGAGCTGTGGGAGGCTTTCTAGATGAGCAGTGTGCACCCCCAGCTCATTTTTATAGACGATAAAACTCATCCATACAGGGCTCCGCTGATCAAAGAATACTTCAAGACTGAAAATATCTAAAGGATGGAGTGTCAGGTAGATCTCCTGACCTGAATCCTATCTAGCATGTCTGGCCTTTTCTTACAGCTCAACTGTAGCTTACCATCCCCCTCCCAGAACACTGCCGGAACGAAGAAGAGCCTTGGTGCAGGAGTCTGATTTGTTGTCTCAAGACCTCATGAGCAGGCTTGTAAGCAACATAACCGTTGTGGGCTGCATAGCTGTCTGGTATAATTACTCCTCATGCCAAGCTCCTAATAAGTGTCATCTTGCTACATCAATTTAGACTATAAGGCTTTTATGAGCATAAATCATTATTATGAGCAAGTATCGTTGATTTTTTGACATTCACCTTTTCTTTTAAGAATTTTCATGCAAAATTTCACTTGAACTGATTCAATAGTTTTTGAAAAATATAGGATAATGCATTTCTTTTCTACTACTATATGCTAACTGTTGTACACCAGTATATTAGAAAGCCTCGAGTTTTTTACAATAAAGTCTCTTTCGAAAGGTTCGCGAAATATAGTTATTTAAAAACAAAGATAAATTCTATAGTACAATAATTTTTTCTTATTCTACTTTAATTCTTTAAATAAGTTTAATAACTAAAACTTACTCCTAGGGAAAAAACTAATATTTTTATTTAACTGGCTTTATTAACGAAAAATGCCTACGAAGATGTGTCTTGCTTTTGCGGATTTACTAGTCCTGCCCGCGAGTCCTTAAGATATACTTAATCATTGAGGTTCTCTTATATGTTTCCTGTTCCTGTATAATCTTCTATTATAATTCCTGAATCTGTAGAGATTTGTATATCCCAATATAAAAACCACTCTATTAAACATTTTACATGAAATCTTCTTCAAAAGGTACATGTTAGCTAGAAACTTCATACACATACACACATAGTAGTTATATGTCTCCTCAATACATGAAAGAAAAGCTAATTTTTTGCCGAAGATGAGCATTTAAAAGCATTTTATCTCTATATATTTTTAACAGAAGACTGATTATATCTTAGGAAATGAGCAAAAGTGAATAAAACTTAAACTTCCAAAATGCATTATTGGAAAGAAGAATCTACCTTAAAATCTGAAATCAAATGGGATAATTTTTTCATCAAAATTAGTGCTATTTTTGAAGTTATTCCAGCACTTGTAATTTGACTTATTTTCCTTTGTATTGTTTAACGAAAGTAACTTGACTAAAACAATTTTCAATATTCGGATTAAACGAATATTATTCTTCAATGGCTTCTGACTTTGTCTCAGAGAAAAACATCCAGAGAAAACTGATGTTAAAAATCTTTTTCTGGTCTTAAGTAGAAAAAATTAAGATTCTGTCAAAATTTATTTTAAATATCACAAGCTGATTTTATAAAATCGAACTTCACTGTAGTAATTCCAGGATGTAGGAAACTTTTGTTTATCGGGTCTCAACCAAATTCTTATTTAACTAATGTTATTTTAAACGCTTATAATGAACTCCTGAGAAAATATCCACATATAGTGAACTAAAATTTCACTTCAACAGACTTTTTTTTCCAGTTTTTCAAACATAATTTTACACATGCACATTAGGATCCAAAAAGACGGTATTTCTAAAATGCATTCTCAAATCCCAATCTTACATTCTCTTCGAAGTTTCTGAAAATCAACCACTGGTCCCCAATCCGATAAGTATTGTTACATTTTACCCTATTTCCACATCTACCCCGCCATTTACAGAAGCCCCTAGTTCACTGCACAGACAGACACTTCTCTTCACCCCTTGAAAAATGGACGGACCATAGAAAAATTATTTGGTAAAAGGTAGGGGAACCCCCACCCCCTCCTTTGTATCTCCAGCCGCTATTTTTGTATTTTTATGAGAGCTTCGAACCGAGCAAAGAATTTCCTATATCAGCAATATCTATAAAAAGATCGATAAAAATGAAATCCATGAAAAAGAAAGCGTTTCACAATTCGAGATAAACTAAAAATAATCAAACGTATTGATTATTTTTACTTCAATCAAAAAAATGATATCCAAAGAATTTCCCTTGTTACTATCTACAGTTCCCAATATTTAGAAAAATTGCAGGGTGGTGGAAGAATATGTTTACAAAAAGAGCTCTTTTAAAATGATTCACCATTGAGCAAAATCGAAATCTTCCTGTGACAGAAGTCACTCTACAAATCAAAGCGCGAATGAGTTTTCTATTAATTTTGAAAGAAAGGGGATCTGGTATACTCTAACGGCAAACTGAACAAAACTAAATAACAAAACAGTATTCCATACAGTGATTATTTTACAGAAAGATTCCGAAACCAATTTTAAAATTTAAAAGAGAAAACTTTCGACAGTTAGAAGTAATTGCTCTCGTATGTGCAAATATGGATGGATAAAAAAAGAAAAAGAACCATTTCAGGAAACTCTCTAAAGTGTCGATGTTTCAAGAACATTCACTGGCTACCCATTAATTACAAAGCTAATCAAAAAGTGTGGATGACTGCTGATTAGTTTGAAAATCTTCGGGTATGAGACAGAGAAATAGGGGAAAACAAAAATGCGCAGAATTTTACACGATATAAACAGCTGTATTCCCTGATTTCACTTAAAAATAAGTGCGTCAAGTCTGTGTTTTGCCTCCCCAAACAACTTCTTTGCTGTAACCGATGGATTAGGGTATTTATTATTTGTAGAGTCAAATCTCACTACAGAAAGTAGATAGTTCTGCGCATTTTGGAAAGTTATGAACAGCGATTATAATATATATCATTTAGAAGCAATCTCTCTCGTTTTACAGAAGAAGTCAAAGACAACTTCCAGAAGCAACCATTCACAACTACTTTTGGCATGTTACTCTTTCAAGGAATGTTTTGTAACTAGTCAGAGATTTTAATGCGGATGTTGAAGCAAAGATAAAAACTTACTGATTGCTGTGTGGAATGGCTATGTGTTGGAGAAGTATGGACTTATTTTTTTTATAGAGATGTCAACTTGAACGCTTTGAATTGCGCAATATTGAAGTGTGCACTTCAGATATTCCTAATTACCACGACGTTGTAACCGAAGTAAAACAACACAACGATGCAAAACACAGAAAAAGATGATTACCCTGTGATACCACCCCCTTTGGTGACCGTATCTTTAATTGTCAGCGTGAGCTAGAGGTGTAGGGCTTACGAAAGGAATAGACATTTTAAATTCTTAATATGACTTTATTAAGAATAGAAATTAAATGTCTAACAATTTAGATAAATTTAAATAAGCGAGAATCTAGAATGAACGAACACACAGTGATAGTTAAACCGAATCACGTAATTCAGACCACTTTCTCTATGTTATAATTATTTTCCGCCTACTCTTACTTCTAATAATATTACAAGTCCTAATATCAAATAATCAGTCCTACCTTAATCTAAGAGTCCTACCTTAATCTACTCTACCTTAAGATTCGATATCTATATGGAAACGTCTGGGCGCGCGTGCAATGGTATGCACCTTGTAGTAATAGCTGGGTTTCCAGGTAACTTTACGATAGGCTGTCAATTCACGCTTGAATCTCTTCCCAACATAACATCCCCCAAATTTCCATCTCGCTTACTGAAACTTCTGTTCTTTTCAAAGCTATCTTATTTGCATTTCTTGCTCACATTTCACTTCTTGGGTTTTGGTTGGAAAAGAGTTGCCATTAATCTTGGCCACCAAAGAACCCAGAGGTTATGTTAAAGAAAAGACGCGTGAGCCCGTCACAACCCTCAAAAGAAAAAAGTGAAATATTATCCATCTCTGAAGAGAAAACAGTTTCAAGCATTTTGTATA
Source organism: Trichonephila inaurata madagascariensis (assembly GCA_019973955.1). NCBI lineage: Eukaryota > Metazoa > Arthropoda > Arachnida > Araneae > Nephilidae > Trichonephila > Trichonephila inaurata. Next base: position 299,921 of record BMAV01015719.1, on the reverse strand, counting down.
TTTTATTTCCTTCGGAAAATATGGGCAAAAACATCAACAACTGTGGAATCTGTCCTTATTATCAAGTAGAAAAGTGATCGACTTTACTTAAAGTCGAAATATACTTAATAAAATATTACACATTATTTCCACAGAATGTTCGAAATTACGAGATACGTCGTCAATTACCTAAGTGTAACTTCGAAATGCAACGTTAAGCAATCAATAACAGAATGTAAAAATAAAAGAAAGTAAAATATTTTTCAAAATTCTTCAATTTTAATAAATTATACATTTCAAGTATTAATAATTTAGTAGTTTTATATTGGTAAAATAGTCAAAAAATTAATAATTTATTGGTAAATTGTGTGTTTTTTTTTTATCACAATAATTCTTTCTCATAAAAAATACCAACAAATACTAAGAAACTTCAGTGATTCTACCAGAATATATCAAACTGTCGGTTGTAATGTATTTTGTATTAGGTCCGCAAATGATTCGTTAAAACGAAGTTTGACCTTATAACCCTTTGCAAATTTATTTTTAATGCTCCAAAATATCAACATCTATAAAATAATAATAATGAAACAGGCTTACGAATTATTAAAAGTATTAATTCTTTTGAGATTTTTTCAGTTGTCTTTTTATTAATTGACCTTTTAACTTAATCTTCTAACATTAAAAAATAAAACAAACTAATGTTGTTGTTACTTATGCCACCTGATCGACAGTAACATTAGATCAAAGTCCACGAAATTCATCGCAGCAAGGGGCCAGATTTTTACGCCTGTCATTAGCTTTATCTTTGAGCACCATACAGGTGACAGTACGATTTTGCTAGGTTCCACCCCAAGTTAGAGGGATACCCTTAAATGGAATGGTCAAGGCCTCCTACCTGTCTTTCCCTTCCATCAACCTCACGAGAGGACTTGCGGCTGGACGGCTATTTAGAGTAACCCATGCCGTAAAGGCACTATACATTAACAAACATCCATGCCTTGTCCAAGATTCAAACCCAGAGCCTACGGCACAGTAGTCAGCATCACTAACCACTATACGGAATGGACGGTACTAACTAATTATCATCAATAATGAAAGAAAAATCCATTTATCTTCATTGTCACTATTCTTGACTATTACTCGATCAATAGAACTACAAGCTTATAGGAAAACAATCTAAATGAACCCTTGATGTAACCTGAAAGTAGTATGTTAAGAAAACAAAGCATAAATATCGTGGATGTTCTATAATTTGAAGAAATAACATAATGCATCCTAATTTTTTTCCATCTTTTAGTTAACCTTAGGGCAACACGTCTAGCAACATTTTCAAAGCAGTAAATATAGCATATTTCGAAGATTCAAACAGTGTGTACAAGTTTACTTTCTTAATTTATTTTAATATGTTAGATTTCAGAGCAAATAAAAAATGTAGTTTCTGTTTTTATTTGTTTAATATACACATAAAAGGGGATTCGGATTTAACTCTGATTTACGGAAGAGGAGAGTTGATAAGGATTTCACACATCATCTCCAGGAGATCAACCTAAGCATATCTCTCGAGTGCAAAAAATTTCCCAATATCGAGTAGTGTTGTCTCGTGGATGTATAGAAAAAACAGAAACAAAAGTGTAGGAAAATCAACCATTAAAATTGTACAATTTTTTTAAAATACGTATCGAGATGACTCTAGCCTCCCCATGATCAAGAGTGTCTCGAGCTCCTCTATAATAAAAAATTTCACTGATAGAAATGATAGAAATATTACCATTATATGTTGGAAAATAGTAACAAATAAATACAAGAAATTATATTGATCGAAGTAAAACTAAAAGCTACAGCTTTATGCCTTAATAAAGTATTTTTTTAAGTGTATCTGGTCAAATAAATTACTGTATACTATGTATTCCTTAATTTCATTTTCTTGTAGTAAATATTCTATATATTCCTCCACAAAGTACATAATTTTCCTCTGTTTAAAGGTATTTGGGCAGTTTATTTTCAGTTGTATTTTCAAGCAAGCAACAGATACAAGTGTAGTACAATATTTTCTGAGGAAATACTCGTACTTCTTTTTTTAATCCCTTTCTCGATAACCCGGCATTTTCACATACTCGACCACCTTTCGATCCACATTAGATCGAGTCTTCGGGAATCTACTGCATGTAAAAGAAAAAATTGAGTCTTCGTTTTACATGGATGCAAGCATTTTGTTATTATTTTTATGATTTTCTTATGCCTTCTCCTTCAATTTTCCGCTTTACTGTTTTTTAGATAAGCTGGATAAGCTAGATAAGCTGGTTAAATGTTTGTAGACTATGTGTCCAATGTAAAACTAACTAACTCTGTTAAAGTATTTCATAGACAGGATGAAAATTTGCCTATTGTTTACATTTTGTTCCTCCTCCAAATATATAATGGCATTTGTCAAATTACCATAATTAGTAGATTGAATCAAAGATGTTACGATATTTTTAAAAGTATGAATAGAATTGCTGTTTGATAATATAAATCCTTAAAACTCCAGTCAAAGCATTTAAAATACAGCTAAAACACAAAAAGCGATTCATCTGATCGCAAAACAGTAATAAATTCAATACGTAGGGGCCGAAGTAATAAATTATATTGAATAGTAGGGGTAAGTACAAATTTACTTCTCTTCAATGTATACCCACCACAGAATACGACCAGTCTCTTTATAATTTACAATCATACATAAAAACTAGTATTGCTTACTTACTGAACATTCGGAAATATTATTCTCTGAATGGTTTGGTTTCTAACCTGAAACACCCGATTCTCCCTATAAATTGTATTTGAAACATATTTTATCTATCCCTAAACAGAAGAATCATCTTTTAACATAATTTAATATTCACAGATCTGAACACAGTAACTATTGTTCTTTAATGCTACAGAGATAAGAAGAATCAGAATATAGTAGATACTTTAAATGATTGCCGGTGAGATCATTCAGTTGGCAATACAAAAAAAAAGAAAAGGGAAAGACAAAGAGGAATAGTAAAAAAAGTGTTTGTGGTATATGTTATTTTTCTTTCCTTTCCATTTCGTAAGCTGCAAATACGATGATGACAGTCTTCAGCTGATGTCATGGTCAAGACCATGACCTTTGGTAAAAACCTCACGTCAACCGGTTCACTTCGCAACTTCCAATGAGCTTTAAAGCATCCCATAAGTTTTTCAGTTATAATTACGTTTTACACTCTACTGAACAGGTAAGAGTGAAAGTTTTTCCTCTCCCAACTTTAGTGTAACATTTTATGAAATTAAGTTTTCAAATTCTGTACTATTGTAGAGAAATAACCAAAATTTTTTTTAAAAAAAATTTCAACATTGCTCTCATTTAAAAAGCATTTATCCCGAATTGAACTGCTTGTAATTTAAAATCATTTATAAAATAATTACCGTATTTATATCCGAATCTAAGCCATCTTTGGCTCTAAACCACACCCCTAATTCTCAACACATTTTTGTTCAAAATATAAAAAAATAGAATAAAATAATTTATTGTTATCCGATGCTCACGAAATTAAAAAAAATAATTTTTTTTTAATGAGAACTAATAAGAAGTGAGTAATTTATTTATTTCACCAGTATTTGAAACTTAGATTACATACATGAACCTGTAATTGCTGTAACCGTCAGTATCATGTTCATTTTCCCCCATCCAATGAATTTGTCCGCTTCCGATGCTAAGCCACACCCGATTATCTGTAGCATTAACAATGGAAAAAAAAAATTCTGCTTAGATTCGAATAAATACGGTAGTTACAAATATGCATTACATTTGTTTTCGACCCCTAAGCATCTTGTTTGTTTTAACACTTGTCTTAAATAAAATTATTAAAACTATTACAAAATAATAAGTGTGCAATCCTTAATTGTTTAATTTCATTCTTCAGCGTACATTCTCATTAATATTTTTAAGAAGTACTTAATTTTAAAACCCCAAGATAACTACATAACAATATGAAGCAAAACTACTGATTGGTGTTGAATTTTTAGTTGTATAAAAAACAACTTTAAATGAGAATAAAACTGTGACAAAATGCTTTATATATAAACATTATGATTTTGCTTTTGTGTTTAGTTTTATTTCTTCTCTCGTGCAGTTTAAATTACAAATAATATTATTAATTCTATGAAATTTTTCTTGAAAATTAAATATCAAAGTAGATGGTAAAATAAATAGAAAACGGGGCAAGATATTATTATTATTTTTTTTGTGAGTGTAATAAGAAAAACTTTATTAACATTATATAGATGATTTTATATAAATACCTTATTAATTTAAAACATTCTTTTTCTACCAAATGTGGTTCATTTTGAACTAAAAAGTAATTTATTTTTATGTGCGTCTCTAACAACTTAGCTATTTAAAAGGTGTTCATCGTAAACATATTCTTGAGCCTTTAAGATACCTATGACCACCGTTATACTGTCAGTAAATAAAACATACAGTTCATTCCATTCAATGATTCAAAATCTTAAATCTAATAAATCATGAAAAAATAAATATGTACATACTAATATTATAAGCAAATAAATAATAAATACTACTATTATAAAAAAATATATAATAAATCATGAGGGAAAAATATGTACATACTAATACTTGCTTCTGAATATAAGAATATATATTCTTGAATTTTAAATTTATTTTTTTTTTAAATGCATTTCCTGAAAAAGTTTCAATGAGTTCATAAATATACCAACGATGACAAAATTATGCGGAAGAAATACTTTGCCTTATAACTCACGACGAGATTACTAAGCGAAAAAAAAACATGCTAGCCAAGTTCTGTCTTCTAGATGGTCTTTTCTTTGATAATGGGAGATTCTAGAGCAGGGATGGTGAACCAATGGCACGCGTGCCACTGACGGCACGCGACACAATATTTTGGACTCGTCACTGATCAAAACGGTTTGCATTTTTCTTCAAAATAACAAAATTCACAATGAAGTGTTACTAACAAACGCGAATGATCGATCGCGGTGCGCGAGGCGGCGGCACTCATTTATTATCGTCTTACAATCCTAACATAAATTATTTGTCATCCTATTTTCAACAACAGAAATCACACTAATGTTACATTAATTTGAATTACACGTATATCTAAAACACACATTTACAACATTTTTTTTTTCGTAGTAGTAAATAAAGAGTTTTGTGAGTTGTTAGTATTTGGTTTTTTATTTTCCCAATAATCACAAGTCAAAATTATTTGACAGCATGTCTATACCTTATTAAAAATTTCTTAACAAAAAAAGGCACGTTGCTCCATAAAGGCTCGCCACCCCTGTTCTAGAGGCTCTTCCGGTAGATCTGACATGATTATCATTTAAGGTATCGGACTACGTTTGGAACCGTGATTTTGCAAGAGCGTATAAATGGATAATATTTATGATACTTAGTGTCACTTAGATTAGAAAATGTATATAAAACTGTTTTAAGAATATTATTACAATAAAAAATTATTTAAGTACAATATTTTGACAAAAAATGAACATAGAATGACCCATTTTCAAAATATTCTCCTTTTGTGAAAAATACTTATATTATAATTATATTTTGCCTATATATAGCTCAGACTTACGTACAGTGGCTCAAGTAGAATTTTTGAAATATATGACTTAGAAGTGGATTTATCCATGTTTTACAACAACAGCGGGGAGAAATTTTAAGAAAAAAATGCCGATAATTATTTCAATTGGTTGTAACTCTGAAAATAATGTGAATTTTTCAAAAAAAAAAAATAGTTCAGACTATCTGGAGAAGTCTACATTAAATAAGCGAAATATTATTATTATAGAAGCATTTTTTATAAAAGGAAAACATTTTGAAAAAGGTTATTCTAAGTTAATTTTTTGCAAAAATATTGTATTAAAATAAATTTCTTTTGTCAAAATGTCCTTAAAACAATTGTATACATGTATTCTAATCTAAGTGGC
>BMAV01015719.1:268082-278756 GCA_019973955.1 Trichonephila inaurata madagascariensis | reverse complement strand
ATGTCATTTACACGAAGACCAGGCTCAGGATGCCCTCGACAGACCAGTCGTCGAGAAGACCGCCACATCGTAAAAAATGCACGCGTATAGCCTACTGCTTCATTGGCCGCCATCCATGCACAGGTAGCACCTTCACTAGGTGCCCCTGTGTCTTCTCGAACCATACGAAGGTGTCTGGCTGAAGGACATTTGGGTTCGCGGCACCCATTACGTGTGCTGCCCTTGATTCCTCCGTTTGGAGTGGTGCCACGCACGAGGAAACTGGACTACAGCGGAATGGAAAAAGGTCGTCTTTAGCGACGAATTCAGATTCAATCTCAGCAGTGATGACAATCGTGTTCGTGTGTGGAGACCCCGTGGTGATCGCCTCAATCCTGCCTTTGCTTTACAGGGAAACACCGCTCCCACAGCTGGTGTAATGGTATGGGGTGCCATTGCCAACAATACACGGTCACCCCTAGTATAGATCCGTGGCACCATGACAGCCCAGCGGTATGTCCATGACATCCTGCAACCACATGTGTTGCCACTAATGCAACGGCTCCCAGGAGCCATTTTTCAACAAAACAATGCTTAGCTTTACACAGCAAGGGTGTCACAAGACTGTCTCCGCATTGTCACTACCCTTCCTTGACCTGCCTGATCCCCAGATTTGTCTCCAATCGAGCATATCTGGGATCATTTGGGATGGTTAGTTGGGCATCCCACGAGTTTGAACGAACTAGATGTAAGGTTACAGCAAATATGGAACGAAATATCTCAAGACCTCATACAGAACTTGTATGCCTCAATGCCCGATCGTATCGCATCGTGAATTCGCGCTAGAGGGGATTTAACAGGGAATTAAATCCTAAGTTCTTTTATCTTTTTCTCTGAAATAAATGATCCTTTTTCTTTGATTTTCTAATCATTTACTTATATCAAAGTAGTCATTACGTGTGTAAAATTTCGTTCCATTTTGACGACTCCTTCTTGGTGCGCTAATTTTTTTGTCCATGAGTGTATATATGCCATTTATAATAACTCGAAAATTTTCACTTTTTTCTTATTTTGAAAACTTTCTAACTGATTTTCAATTTTGCAGTTTTTTTTCTTTTCATTATTGTATTATTTAAATACTCTTATTTGATTTTACGTTATTCATCAAATGTTTCATATTTCATTTCAATTAGAAGTTATGTCATACATATAAAATGCATTGATATTTGTAAATAAATACATAAATGCATTTCTTTCTTTGATTACCCCGCTGGATTTAATTATACAAATAACACATTGAACTATGTTTTTGAAATAAAATAAAACTAATAGATAACTTAAGCAATAAATTTAACTTTTTGAACTCAATAATATTTAAATTTAAAATATATTGTAGGACCCACGTGAAGGACATTTATTTCAGTTACTTTTATCATGAAAAGCCGAATAATTATTTCATATTTTCATACACCCCATCATGTGCAAGTTATAGTTTAAGAACATTTTACATCAATTCCAAATTATTAAACATGCGTGATGTAACAGAATAACTCCCCTCCCCCCGGAAAATAAAATTCTTTTGGTTTTTGTTTCCTAAGAATATGAAATTCTTCAATTTTTGGTAATTCTGCTATTTAAAATAAAAAGAATTTTGCATTAATATCACATTTTCTCTCTAATACAGTCAGCTTTCCTTTTAGGTTTATCACGTTTGCCACGACGGTAGGAAAGATAGCTTTATGTGTGGAAGAGGCACAATTTTCAATCAACAAATCTTAGCTTGTGATTACTGGTACAGCACAGAATGTGAAACAGCGCCTTCATACTATTATCTCAATGCGCAAATTGGAGGCTCTGATACCTCTTGGGTACCACCACAAGGGAATTCTCAATATAATCCTCAACCCTATAATCAAGGAACTGGTTATCAGCCCTATAACCCAAATGGGAATGGAGGAGCTTCGGATTCAACAGGTGAAACAGCAGGAAACGGTCAACAAGATGGTCAAAAGCCTTGTTGCTGTCTAAAAAATAATTATCAAGCACCTTGGAATTTTCCTTCCAATTTGGTGAATCAGAATCGTAAGAAATAGAACTGTTCGTGAAAATAATCTGTAGGGTGTAATTTGTTAAAAACAGTAGTGTTAAAAGCTGTAAAATATGGTTTAATTCACAGAACCCCTGCAGTATTAGTAGACTAAAAATGCAAAATATTTTATGAAAATGTCCAAAATGTTACATACTTTGAAACATTACCATATATAAAATGAAATGAAGTGATAAGCAGTAAATAAAACAATTTAAGTTTTTATCTTAAAGAATCCAAACAACTGCAGAAATATTGTAAAGTATTTATAGAAAAAACCCAGAGATAACAAAGCATAAATCAATGTATGCTTAATTTAAAAAAATAAATTTGGATATTGCTTTAAATAACTTCTTCATTATACTTCACCATAACAAATTCATCCCACTTTTATTTCTTGATAACATATTTGAATTTTGAAAAAATAAAAAGTTTATGCCAAGCAATAAAGTGTAATTTATTCACTCTAAGCTGATCAACACATGAAATCGATCACTTAACTTTCCTGAAAGATAAATTACCCAGAAATCAATTATTACAGCGAACTTGTTTAAGCAAAGCATATTTTACGCAGCTGAAAATTTAAAAGACTTTATTAAGGACACATAAATTTAGCTTGTTTTTTTTTAATATCAAGACAGAAAATAAGTAAAGAAAAGTTTGATTCACATGTATAAAATTTTAAAGTAAAAATATTTACAAAATATTGCTAAATAAAGCAATCGGTAAATTTTATTTCAGAGCCTTCTTTACGCACTAAAGAGATCATGTAAGTACTCTAAATTATAGTTACATTACCAATATCCACACACACACACACATATCCATCCAAATTCATCATAATCAGAATAGTATATCACATAAGGAAAAATCGTTGAAATACTTTAAAATAAATTATAATTATGGCTAAAAAAAAACAAAACAAACAAACATGAACACTAAAAAATTCTATAAATGTTTATTAGAAATAAAAGATCAAAAGGATTAATCAAGAAGATACAAAATGAAAATAAAAATTATCAAAAAATAATAACTTATGGCACCGTCTTGTAAAAGCAAATAGGAATAAGAAATAAAAACCAATATAAAATAAAAAAAAAATTTAAAAGAAGTCAAAATAATATTGAATTTATTAGAAATGTATTTTTTAAGAAAATTGTAAGAGAATAGTCATGACCTAAGCATTAATTAATAAATTTTTTAACATTAAAGACCATGTCTGTATTATTACTAATATATTGTAAGTAATTACAAATAAGGTTCCTATAAATAGAAACATGTACATTAGAATTCCAGTGAAGTACTTTAATAATATTAAAATTAAAGCCTTATCTCTTATCAAAAATATTACTATTTAATTTATTATCCATAATGCACAAAAAAAAAGTTATACCAAGGTAATCTGTAGTAAGAGGATTACTGTTTGTTTTAATAAGGTTTAAATAATCACGATAAAAATCAATATTAAGAGTATATTCACTATTTTGCATAAAACAATTAGATCATCTATATATCTTAAAATATCCAAATCATTATTAGTTTAATACGTATTTTCCGAAAAATGTACATACAAATTAGTGAAAGTATTGCTAGCAGGTCCACACCTTGTAGTAAACCTTTCATTAACTTATACAGATATTGCCATTTAAATTGATGTAATTCTACTTCAATACTAATTCATACGACATAAATTTGTAGAATTGTACATTATTTAGATCATAATTATTGTAACTTCGTTGAAAAACCTTAATTATAGAGGAGAGATGGGTATTATGGAATACCATTTACATTTCTAAAAATAACTTAATTGGTTTTTGATAAAAAAAATCTCCAAAATCATCATAGATATATACTATAAGCGAATGTAAGTAATAACCACTTGTCAAAAAAAATAGTATTTATTTTGTTGTTATAAAAAATTTTTAATTTTTAAAAAAATGTTAAATGGAGGGCGTTAAGAAATAGTAGGGTAATATGTGGAATAGTTGGTTTAAACCATTGGAAAACTAGCTAAGACTTCATAAAACGTAGCTATTTTTAACCATAAAAGCCATATTCTTAAGAATACGTGAAAGTCTTTTCTGCTCTTCGAGTCTATTTACAAAAGTCACAAATAAAATCTTTCTCTGCAGCAGTAAAATCAAGATGAATCCACAAAACACAGTTGAAGCATTGAATCCAAATTTCCTCTCGTTGATCTTCAAGAGAATTTTCCGTTACAGAAGATACATTCGGTGTCTTTGTTTTCTGGTTCTTTAGTTGATGGCATGAAGTCTATTAAAAACGATAAATCAGAAGGGAGAAATTCATTGCAGTTAACACTGAGGCCATCTCTAATCGGTTTACATTTAGAAAGTCGTTTTTTAAGTTTGAATTCTTAACAAATGGTGCTTGAATATTGTTTCGTAGCCTCTTTTTCCTTCTTTTTGTCCTTTTCTTTTAGTTTATCCACTAAAGCTTTTGACATGGAGAATATGTTATTACAAAAGATAATCCAGATTTCTCGCCTCTATATTCGACTTCTGCATTTTTGGAGATGTGGATATCTCAACGGGAAGGACAAAATTTGTTGACTTAAACGTATCACGTATAATCATATCAGCGCTCTTGGAAGACATGAGCTGAGAATAACAAGAGCTAGTAAAAGAATATGGAACATGTTCATTTGGTGGTCTCATGATCTGAGACCGAGAAGCAGTGAGTGTAGAAGCAATAAAATCTTCACTGTTAACGACATTTCTGTTGACATGTTAAATACCATTCACTTTCAAACCGTTTACTGCTATGTTCTGTTCAGGGGCGTAGTTACCACCATATCATTGATATAGGGCCCCAACATATGTATGGAAAAATCATGAAATTTTAAAGGGAGGCCCCAAGAAATTTTTTATCCTGGGCCCACTTAGGACTAGATACGCCAGTGATTCTGGTGTAGACTAGAATAATATTTAAATAACAGAAAAATTATGTTTTGATTCCATTCCAATGCATTTAATTTTTAAAATGTACTTTGGCTTTAAATGAGGCTATATTACTTTTTACATAATTAATAATTATTGTTTGGCTATCAATATTATACTCAAAACTCAATTTTCAACTTTATTTTTATTCAGTATATTTTGTCGGGTTATATAGAATATTATACATTTACGTCGGGTCTTATGGAATACATAGTATTCCATATTATCTGACACGCCCTCTTAGAAAATGAACCTTTGAGGTATCCGACTACGTATGGAACCGTGATTTTGCAAAAGCGTATACATGGATAATATTTATGATATTTAGTGTCACTTAGGTTAGAAAATGCATATAAAATTCTTTTAAGAATAGTATTACAATAAAAAATTATTTAAGTGCAATATTTTGACAAAAAATGAACATAGAATGACCCATTTTCAAAATATTCTCCTTTTGCGAAAAATGCTTCTATTATAATACTATGTTGCCTGTATATAGCTCAGACCTCTGTACAGAGGCTCTACTAGAATTTTTTAAATATATAACTTAGAAGTGGGTTTATCTATGTTTTACGACAACAGAGGGGAGAAATTTTAAGAAAAAAACGTCGATAATTATTTCAATGGGTTGTAACTCTGAAAATAATGTGAATTTTTCAAAAATCTTAGTTGAGCCTCTGGAGAAAGGTCTGAGCTATATACAGACACAATATTATTATAATAGAAGCATTTTTCAAAAAAGGAGAACATTTTGAAAAAAGGTTATTCTAAGTTTATTTTTTGCCAAAATATTATATTTAAATAGTTTTTTTTTTTGTCAAAATGTTCTTAAAACAATTTTATACATGTATTCTAATCAAAGTGACACTAAATATCATGAAAATTATCCATTTATGCGCTTTTTTAAAATTACGGTTCCGAACGTAGTCGGATACCTTAAACTGAATGACAAAACATGGTCAGTTAAAAAACGACCACAGTATTAGAAATTATAGTTATTTGAGTGTACATTATGTTGCTCAACTTCAGAGTTCAAGTCACACATGTATACTAGTAACTAAAAATGTCTGAAAACCCCTTCCTACAAAAACTTTTGTAAGTCGCAAAACACACTTTGTTCTGCAGTGAATCATATGGCAACAATATGTAGTCGACTCTCACTGCAATGCATGATGGAACTCTGTCTTCGGCATTTCAAGGTTTCCGCTGGCACTAGCAGACGAGTACCTGAATTGTGCAATGTTAATATTCACTCACTCACTGGCACATTAGCAGGTAAAGAGCCAAAACGTCAGTATTCCATATTCCTGACTATTCCATAATACCCGACACTCTCATCTATCATTAATATCTATAGAAAATAAATCCTCAAAATCCTAATATGAATGAAGTAAGTACCTTTATTTTTTAAAGAATTAACCTTACATTTTTTTATTAGAAGCTTTTTACACCAAGAAAATTGTTAATATTTTTAAAAATATTTGTAATATTTTGCCAAAAATAGTGATTTGTTCGTAACTGAACTAAATTTATTTGGTTTTTCATGAAATTAGGGGTTAAGAAACACATGGAGAATTAATTTCTGGTAAATGCAAAAGTCTAATTTTTTTATAAACAGCTATTATTATACGATTGCTAATTTCTCTACCACACAGATCAAATTTATGAAATGATTTATTAAAAAAAATGCTCATTATAAGCATAATACTGTAAAATTGTCAAATTATTGAATAATTGCCAGGAACTTTATCAATATATACCATAATGAACTTTTTGTTGTATATATGCAATCATTGGCAAAAAAATTAGCGCACCAAGAAGGAGTCGTCAAAATGAAACGAAATTTTACATACGTGATGAATACTTCGATATAAGTAAATGATTAGAAAATCAAAGAAAAAGGATCATTTATTTCGGAGAACCCCCTTTAGCGCGAATGCACGATGCGATACGATCGAGCATTGAGGCATACAAGTTCTGTAAGATGTCTTGAGACATTTCGTTCCATATTTGCTGTAACCTTGCCTCTAGTTCGTTCAAACTCGTGGGATTCTCATCTCGCCGTCCCAAATGTTCCCAGATATGTTCGATTGGAGACAAATCTGGGGATCGGATAGGCCAAGGCAGGGTAGTAACAGTGCGGAGAGTCTTGTGACACCCTTGCCGTGTGAGGCCCAGCATTGTCTTGTTGAAAAATGGCTCCTGGGAGCCATTGCATGAGTGGTAACACATGTGGTTGCAGGATGTCATGCGCATACCGCTGGGCTGTCATGGTGCTACGGATCAATACTAGGGGTGACCGTGTATTGTAGGCAATGGCACCCCATACCATCAAACCAGCTGTGGGAGTGGTGTGTCGCTGTAAATCAAAGGCAGGATTGAGGCGTTCACCACGGGATCCCACACACGAACACAATTGTCATCACTGCTGAGATTGAATCTGGATTCGTCGCTAAAGATGACCTTGTTCCATTTCGCTGCAGTCCAGTTTCCTCGTGCGCGGCACCACTCCAAACGGAGGAATCAAGGGCAGCACACGTAATGGGTGCTGCGATCCCAAATGTCCTTCAGCCAAGTGCCTTCGTATAGTTTGAGAAGACACAGGGGCACCTAGTGAAGGTGCTACCTGTGCCTGGATGGCGGCTGATGAAGCAGTTGGCTGTACGTGTGCATTTCTTACGATGTGGCGGTCTTCTCGACGACTGGTCTGTCGAGGGCGTCCTGAGCCTGGTCTTCGTGTAAATGACATGTCTCGGATCCACTGGTTCCATCACCTTCTTAGAACGCAGTCAGAGTGGCCTAGAGCTACTGGCCTAGCTGACCACCCAGCTTCCATCATGCCGATGATTCTCCCCCTCTCTCACAACACTCAAGCAAGCTTTAGATACCTGTTTTATACTCCACGGAGAACGACGTTAAACGCTCTCTACCGGCTATAAGTAATGGGCAATCACGCTGCATTTCTAATTATTTGCATATCTCCCCGACATGTACCTTCATGCCAAGTTTCGTTATGATCCCGCAATTATTTCTTGTTGCACTAATTTTTTGTCCATGAGTGTATAATTGTATTCCTTACAATATTTAAGCGAAAAGCCTATTAAAAGTGCAGTTTGCCCTTTATATATCATTCATTTTCAACTTAATCTGTGATTTTGAAATATTGGAGTAGTATTTTATTGACAGATTTTTTTCCTTGAAAAAAAAAGTACATATATAAACTGCTGTTTGTAAAAAATACAACACCATGAAGGAATTATCAGAATTAAATAAAATTTAATGCACAAACGACTTGTATTAATACAAATAAATGACAAAATTTACAATGCAAAAAAAAAACACAATATTAAGTGTCCGAAATTAGTATTTGGTGTAGTCACCACGCGCTGCAATTAGTGCTGCTATACAACGTAGCATGGAGTCAAACAGATTTTGAATGTCTGCATGTGGAAGATAATTTCATACTGCTTGTATGCGCAGCAAAAGTTCGTCTTTTGAAGCAGCAAGACGCGGATCACGAGCGAGACGCCGATCGACCAAATCCCACGAGTGCTCCATAGGTGACATATCCGGCGAATTAGCAGGAGAAGGAAGAAGTTGCTTGTGTAGGGCTGAACAAAAGTCTCGAACAGTATTTGCAACATGTGGGCGTGCATTATCCTGCTGTAAGATAGCTCCGGGGATGCCTTAAAGGAAGGGAACGATTTCGGGGGGTAGCACTTTACGGACGTACCTGTTGTTATTGAGATTACCCTTAATTCGTAGCAAATTGGATCGTCCATGATACCAAATCGTACCCCAAACCATAACTCCGGGCGTTAGGCCACTATGTCGTTCGATAACGCACTTTGGAAGGCAGCGTTCACCGGCATAGCATCTAACATGAATGCTGCCATCATGGTCCCCCAAATTGAAGCGTGATTCATCTGAAAAGACAAATTGGTGTCAATCAGCTTGCCAGGCTCAGTGCTCATGAGCCCCAGTCATCGATGCTTTGCCGTGAGAGGGATCCTGTATAAAGGCACCCTTGCACGTAATCCACAGTGCAGCAGACGTCGACGAATTGACGAACCCGACATGAGTACACCTGTAGCAGTAGACCAACGTGCGGCCTGGAGGAAGCTGTACGATCATTCACCGCCATGCGGAGCAGGTGTCGATCGTCGCGCACTGACGTCACCTTCGGTTGTCCACTGCCAGTTTTTCGAGTTGTTCGGGGCTCGCGGGTCCACTGCTTCCAAACTCGCATCACTGTGGAAATGTTCTACTGCACACGATCTCCTATTGTGTGATAGGAAATTCCTCCTTCTCGAAGTCCGATAATCTTCACCCGTTCAAACTCCGTAAGTTGTTGGAATTTGTCCTTATTTCGTCGTGGAGGCATAATTAGGTCTCACTAAACGTTCGCCACTAACAAATAATCATTAACTATTTTCAATGTCCCACTACAGCCCTCTATTTATACGCTTTCAGCAACAGAGGGCGCTGCACACGCAACGCATGCGCGGTGGTATTTTTACTGCAGCGGTATTTTCATGAGCCAATAACAGCCTTCAGACAGAGGGGATCTCTTTTGTCTAGTGGTCATGTTACTGGCCTAAGAACCCGAGCGTCGCGGTTTCTATCCTCCAGATAAGCACTACCACAGTTCCATGGTGGTTCCAGTTTGTGAAGACCACCGATCCAGAACTAAAAAACTAAAGCTGTTTTTTCCCACGAGGCAACTGTGTGCCAGTCAACTAACTTTTTGTCACCACTCAAGTGTAAACAGGGGAGCGAATTCATCTCATGCGTATACAGGGTTGACTTAAAAAGGAGTTTCGTAGGGGAAAAGGAAGTGCCGAGGTTTATCGGTTCAATGATTGAGTAAAAAAAAAGCAATAAAAAGATTTCTTCTTTTCCAATGCGCAAGTAGCCTGGTGTGAAGAGCGTGGCTTCCACATTCTTTTTGTTGAGTCAACTAGCACGGCCGATCCCAGGGTGTCGGCTGCCCACGTGCGAAGACCTAATGTCCTGCCCCTCTAGAGAATTTTTCATATATTTTGACTAATAATTATATATTTAATTACTTATTACAATGCTTACATATTTACTTACTCATTACAATACTTACATATTTAATTACTTATTGCAATACTTTTTCGTAACGAAAAAAAGTATTTTTCAAATTCGGTTCAAGTGCCGCCTCGGACATGCGACCAGTTTTCCCGGCCCTAGAGTCGCCCCTGCTGCTAACATAGAGATAATAGTAAACACGGTAAGGGGCTAAGTGGATTATATCATATGAAATTGCTCTCCAGCTAGGAGTACACATGTAAGCGGGCAGATACATATAGAACAGGATTAGCTTTTAAGGTATTCGACTACGTTCGGAACCGTGATTTTGCAAAAGCGTATAAATGTGATATATTTATGATATTTAGTGTCACTTAGATTAGAAAATGTATATAAAATTGTTTTAAGAATATTATTAAAAAAAATATTTAAGTACAATATTTTGATAAAAAATGAACATAGAATGATCAATTTTCAAAATAATCTCCTTTTGTGAAAAATGCTTCTATTATAATAATGTTTTGCCTGCATATAGCTCAGACCTATGTACAGAGGCTCAACTAGAATTTTAGAAATATATAACTTAGAAGTGAG
>BMAV01015719.1:233656-256670 GCA_019973955.1 Trichonephila inaurata madagascariensis | reverse complement strand
TTAAGGACTTGAAAATTAGACGTCATATCTTTACTGAATCCAGTGTTAAGGACTTGACATTGCATGGCTTCTGTGATGCAAGTAAGAACGCATATGGTGCTGTAGTATATCTCCGTTGTATCACCAATTTGAATGATATTAAGGTAGCGTTACTCTGCAGCAAATCTAGAATTTCCTAGGCTTGAACTTTGTGCTGCTGAGTTACTATCCAAGCTTATTTCCAAAGTTCAATCATCCATCAGGTTCGAAATCAGTAAAATTTATTTATACACTGACTTAACAATAGTGGTCACTTGGATAGATTCTTCACCACATTTACTGAAAGTGTTCGTTTCCAATCGAATTTCTCGAATCCAAGAACGCACAAAAAACTTCTGCTGGAGATGGATCAGCACTGCTGCCAATCCTGCAGAACTCATCTCAAGAGGGGTTTGTCCAGATCAAATTGGATCCAACTCAGTGTGGTGGCATGAGCCAGATTTCCTCTACCAAGAGACTGTTGAGTCTAGTAGTGAACCTGACCCTCCACCTGATGAAGAGTATTTACAAGAATTTAAAAAGACTCTTCCTGAAACACAGCATTGACTCTTACTACAAATGATATAATAATTGACTCTCTTTTCGGTGTAACCAATAACTTTTCTAAGATAATTCGCACGTACTGTAAGTTTTATTTACAGATTTCTTCACAATGTAAGGAATCCCAATAACAAAAGATGTGGGCCTCTTTCACTGCAGGAATTACAAAGTAGTAAAGAGTTTATAATTCCGTCTGTGCAAGTAAGGGAATTTAATGACTTTACTTGTCTTCTCAAGGGTAATCCTGTAACAGGTAAACTTAGAGCATTATAAATCCATTTTTAGATAATAATATTTTAGAAGTTGGAGGTCGTCTTCAAAATTGTAATATACGAGAGTTGGGGCATAAGTCATGGCAACAATTTTTTTTTTCTAGTATATATGTGAATGGATCACAAACGTATGTATCGTGTGGAAATTCTGCAGGCATAGTGTGTATACAAAAGAACAGATGGCTCTGTGATAGCTGGTAGTAGCGCAGCGAGTGCTGTGAAATCAATCATTTGGTGAGTGTCGTGTGATGGAAGTAACCTGTGTTGAGTAGTGTTCTTACATCAAAATAGCCGTTCTCCGAGGGAAAAATGCGATGGAATATCACAGTGAATAAGTGGATGCCCTTGGAAATTATGCCTTACCATACCGTACAGTAGCACGGTGGGTGTACTGTGCACCGTGAAGACCATATTGCCCTGTATACTAGCGTAATAAATTAGTGTGTTACGATATTTTCAGTGCTATTCATTGTCCACACATGTAGTTAACACCTTGTCCTTTTGTCTGTATATGTCACATTTTCCAACCGAACTAGTATCTTCAAGAAAAAAACAGTTGCCATGACTTTTGCTCCAACCCTCGTAAATACCAATCAGAAACATTATATAATTTTACCTGCAAAGAGCATAAGCTTACTAACATGATAGTAGAGTATTTTCATTCGAAATATTTTCATTTAGGACTTCAAAATTTATTTTATTGTATACGCAATGAATACTGGCCTTTGAATGGTAGAACCATTTGTCGAAAAATTGTCCACAACTGCATAACTTGTTTTAAAGCCAAACCTTTGATAGCTGAACAAATTACGGGCAATTTGTATAAGGAGAGAGTAAATTCAAAAATTTCAGTTTTAACTGTTCTGGTGTTGATTTTTGTAAGCCATTTTTCATGAAGTACAAGGGTCAAAGAAAAGGAATGTATCATAAAATTTTTGTTTGTATAGCAAACAAACCTGTTCACTTGAATTAACATCTCAGGCTTTTATTGCCACTTTATTGAGATTTTTTTGCAAAGAGAGGCAAATCACAAAAAATGTTTAGTGATAATGCTAAAAATTTTGTAGATGCAAATGCAGAACTTAAGATCGTACAATTTGGTTACAAAACCTGATGATGAATTATCTAATTTTTTGGCATCAGAATATATTGAATGGAGATTTCTGCCTCCAAGAGCACCAAATTTTGGAGGATTGTGGGATGCTGGAGTCAAATCTTTCAAGCATCATTTCAAAAGGACTGTGGGGAATTATAAACTAACTTATGAAGAATTTCTAACATTAACTTGTCAGATTGAAGGAATCCTGAATTCTCGTCCTCTCACATCTTTATCCGAGGATATTGATGACTTGGAAATATTAACTCCTAGTCATTTTCTCATAGGTCGTGCAATTAATGCCATTCTGAACCTGTTTTAGTAGATGCTCCTGAAAATAGACTCATGCTTTGGCAGAGAACCACAAAAATGGTACTGATTATTTGGAAGCAATGGCAAAACAATTACTTAAATACTCTGCAACAAAGAAATAAATGGACGATTTTAAAGAATAACATAATTATAGTTTTAAAAAAAAACTAAAAAACACGCTTTTATAGTGAATCGAACTAAAGAGTAAAAAAAATAATTCTTAATATAAGAATAAAATGATTAACGAGAAAATTAATGTCATTGGGGTAAAAGCGTGGGGTGCTCTATATTAATTGTTATAATTTTTTACTAATTCTATTCCGAAATGCTGAGTTAATGTAAAAGTGTAGAACAATGCACCCCACGCTTTTACCACAATGACATTGATTTCCTTGTTAATCATTTTATTCTTATATTAAGAATTATTTTTTACCTTTTAGTTCGATTTACTATAAAAGCGTGTTTTTTAGTTTTTTTAAGCTATCATTTATATTCTTTGTTGAATTTATCCTTGAGTTTGATATTTGGAGCTAGAATTATGTGGCTGCTGGAATTAGTCTTGATCTTCAATGGATATTAATTAATAGGTCTGAAGGGTATTTATTCTCTCCGTTTACGGGGCCTTGGATGATTCCCATATCGTTATATTTCAAAGATTCTGTCTCTATAGATACAGGTCTAACTTATAAAAGTGTGTTAAGAAAGAATTAAATTTCAATCATTATCACCTTTTAAACACATTGCTATAATGGTAATTCGTATCATCACTTCTAAACATATTGCTTTATAAAAATTAAAAAATATTTAGTAGTTAGAACCCAAATTATTTTTATTCACATGCACGATTTCCCCCCCCCCTTCTCTTATAAAGAAAACACTTTTTATTTGTATCACACACACACACAATAACAAGTGTTTTCATTTTTAGGGTTGCACCTTTTTAAGGGTTAGGGTCTTTTGGTCGCCATATCAAAAATTAGTCGCCAAATTTGGAAATGGTATATACCATTAGTAGCCAAATCTAGAAATCCTTAAAATCGTTATTTTCGACGATCTTGATCAGGACAATGGAACAAAATTTTGAAATTATTGTATTGTCATCGGTCCTTGACAAGCGTGCTAAATTTCGAATTAATCTGACTTTTTAAAGTGGGTAAAAATTGAGTCCAAAGATTCCCTTACATACAAGTGAAACTTATAAAAGCATGTTGAAAATTGGGGATATGGTAATATTAAGATAATCTTCCCGCTTGCAAATGAGTTCTAGGTAGATTTGTTGATATGTTTGCTGGAAAAGACAATACTATTAGAGTTGTCAATGTAAAAACACAAAATGGTATCTTAAAAAGATCCATTTCCAAAATTGCTGTTCTACCTATGGAAAATATGATTAACTTGTGTAAATATATATTTCAATTTATTCATATTATTCTTTTGATCACATGTTTTATATGTATATATTGTATAACATTGTGTATATAGATTTTGTTTTATGTTCCAATTACTTCAAGTATATATGAATTGTATTGTGAAAAGTTGGCATCTATTTTCTAATACTGTTGTGATTTTTCCTTGTATAACATTTGTAAACAAGTTGCATGCCTCTTTATTTTAAGTATTTGTATTTTGTTAGCATTTTTGTATTTTCTTTGCATTTATAATTATTGTTGTTGTATTTAGGATTTTTTAATAATTGTTTTAAAAATGACTAACTTATTTTCTGAAACTGTTGTTTCATTGCCGGGCGGGATGTTACGTCCACAAAGTATGGTTTAGTTCTGTGTAAGGTCACCAGATGGCGCTCTTCTCGGCACAGAGCCAAGTCTTTGTTAGAACTTTGTTGTTCTACTTAGCACTAGTGCATATAGTTGTACTTGAATGCTTCTAATTCCTACATAGTATGGATAATAAATGGTTTAGTTGTGGTCCATTGATTGATTGATTTAGTAGTTTTAAGACAATTTTCACATGTTAATAAAGAAAGTCCATAAGGATTATCATTTCCTATGATTATATATTGATTCAGAAATACTAATTAATATTTTATGCTCATCTTTTTTTTTTTTTTATTATTTATAAAGTTATTTTAATATTAGAATGGTCATTTTCATATCCAGCATGCAACAAGCATCAATAAATTCGATCTTATTCAAAAAAAAAAAAGTGCACGTTATATGCCAGAATACACCATATGTTAAGCAGCAGTTACAAAATTCTTATTCGAGAAAACAAATTCTTAGAACATATTAAAATATTCTATTGTAATATAATTTTTTAAAATTTGAACAACAATTTATCACAATGCTACCAATTTTGGAAACAAAAAAAGGGGGGGCTTCACATTTGAGGAGACAAAATATGCTAAGTTTCAGAAGCATATTTTCATAAGCCTTTCACACAAATAACATATTCAAACTTGTGACTAAATATTTCCTTGTGAGAGATGAATGCAGTCGAATTGAATAATGAAACTATAAGGATTTGATAGAATTTAAGCAAACATTTAACTAAACCATATGCTTTTAATTTTGTCAAACTCAACCTAGAAACTACAGCTAAAATAAAAAGCCCATTTAATGGATAATGAGTCATACAAAAAGAAATTTCCAAGAATTAAAGATTACAGAGGGAAACTTTGTTTTTCTCCTTGTTTCATTCATTTTTCAGCTAAAATTGAACTTCTGCCAGCCATAAAGTAATTAAAATAACTTTTTAAAAAATCAATTAGCAAAGAGAATTTCACCCTTTTCAAAATTTTAAGGAATTATCTAAAAACAAACATTATTAAGCAAGAACAAGAATGTTAAAATGGTAAAATTTGGTATTGTGAGATGGCAAATATTTTTATGCTTATACCTAATATTTTAGAAAAAAATAATTTTGAATGAATTATCTAAATGAATAAATTATTTCAGAGAAACGAAGACTTCCCAAAAAAGCAGCATATAAACAAAGACAATTTCAGCAAAAAATATTTTTTCCCTCATTTTATTAAATGAAAAACATCATTACACAGGAATGTGACTTGGAAAAGGCAGAAAGCAAAAGTAACAAAAAAGTTATTTATTTTCATTTTAAACAAATTACAGACGTTTTGCATTCATTAGAAATACATTTTTTTAAAAAAAAAAATCGAATTTAAATTAAGTCTCTTGTACTGCACTTGGAAATGACATTCATGTAAAATGTGCGTAGAAAACTGTTTCAAACTTTTTAGAAAAATTTTAATAATGAGATAGTAATTATATATTAGAAATAGAGAAATAATCTAAAACAGGAATTTTAAAATTGATTAAAAATATATTCTTGAATGAGGTGATAACAATTTGTTATGAAAAACACTGTATTTCTATGATAATGATATTAAATGTCCAAAACATGAATCAGAAGAACTTATATTGAATGCATATTTATTCCATCAAAAGTTTGGTTAGCCCTAAAATAACCATAGCACAAATATTTTACAGAATTTATTTTTATATATCTTAACATTTACACAAAAATTACACAAATAATATTTATTCACTCATAAAAAATAAATAACTTATCACCCATGGAAAAGCATATTTGGGGATAAAATACTCAGTTATCTATATATCAGAAAATATACATCAATTCAATCTATCATCTCTTTGAGACATCTATAAGAGTTTTCATTTTAAATGTCAATATAATATTACTAGGACAAAATTTAGAAAAGAGTACGATCACAGAGATAAGACAAACTATTTTTTTCACATTTCATTACAATTACAAAAGAATAAATAAAAAAATCAAATTCTGATTGAAAATCTATGCACCAGTATATCACAAAAAAATCCATGATTAAAATGAATTTAAAAAATGGGTTAAAACATAAATATCAAATGAGTATTCAATTAAAACAAAATAGTGCTTATTCTAATGAGCAACAAATAGTTCAAATATTCTTGTGCTTTATTTGAACTCTAAATCATAATTTAGGCTCAAATAAATACACTTTTTCAGAATACATTGATGTATGTCCATGTGTAATAACATCACACATAAGACTAAGTACCAGCATATACAGTAAAAACACAATATTAATGAAATGAAATTCTCTACACTTATATTAAGAATTAACAATTTTGAAAAACAATCCAACATATATATATAGCCTGTTTTATTATTCATTGATACTTACAGCAAATACTACAAAAGTCGTTTTCAATATATGTAATCAATGAAAAGCAAGTCAGAAATCTACAAACACATTTAAATTTATGGCCTATATTTAATTTATAGTTATTCTTAGTCTTCAAAATTATACTGATTTGGTGATAGCTATTGATTTAGGGAGGGGATTTAAGTTGCAATAAGAATATGAATAAACATATACACAATGAAATACAAAACTGAAAATTGCAACAGATTACATGAAATGAAATGATATTGAAAATGCCACAAATTACCTTTCACAAAAATTATCACAAGCCTTCTGTCATTACGAATACGATAAATTGAAAGATAATATTTGTATAAAACAATATAAAGCATTGACAAAAATACATTCCCTACTGTAAAGGTAAATCAAATAAGCATGTAAAAGCATAGAATGAAAGAACCTCGATACCTCATCAAAACAAAGAAAATAGATGAGGAAAGACTCCTCTACACTAATATTTTGTTTTTCACAAGATTTATCAAAGGTATTAGTAGAGAATAAATAAAAGTAAAATTTCTAAAATAAAGAAAAATTTTGAGCAAACACATAAATATTAGAATTTTTTAATTTATAAATAAAACGATTCTAGGCAGATATTTTCCTTGATATATACCTTTTAATTTAACTTGATTTCTGTAATTATTTGATAGCCCCTTTCTCCTTTCAGAATATACTACTGACACAGTCTATTATTAAAACATCAAAATGCTAGTTTTCTCCTTTGCCTAGGTAATGATAAAATTTTAATCATTACCATAATAAAGTAAAACACATTTCAGGGAAATACGGCTAAAGAATCATCAAACAATTATCAGCAAAAGACTATCTATTGCCAAACTAATAAACTGAAGAGAAAAACTTTTTATCAGTCTTATAATTTGACTTAGATATATATTTCTGTTCAGAAATTTAAAAACCATTTTCAGTTTCTCAATGTTTAAAAAAAAAACGAATTATAAAAGTAAAAACATACAAGCAATTCTTGTAAACCTTAATTTAACAATGTATAATGACAATAATAAATGCTGATACATTATGTTGAACAGTGCAACATATTAAAGCAGCATGACAACAGTTAGATAATAGCAATTTCAAAATTCATATTAAGACATTAATACTCTACAGCAGTGATTCTCAAACATTTTTCCTTATCATACTCAGCTTAGGTTATTTGGATCCTGTGTGTATCAAAATATATTTTTTCCAAATAGTTACAAATGTATGTGTGAACAATTCCATGCAGATATTACAATATAACTAGTCACTTAAGGAACAATACTGTATTTGCTATTTTTAAAAAGTTGGAATTCTTGTGATACTTTTGCAACAGAAAAAGAATATTAAAATTTGAGGCAAGAAAATATATATGAAACACTTATACTGGTTTCATTGCTCTAATAACAAATGCTGTTGCAAAATGTTTTTTAAAAATTAACATAAACTATTATTGCATTGTCTCCCTAGTTTTTATACATTGCACAAAAGGAAAATTTTAAAATATTTTTGCAAAATTGACAATTATACTTCAGAAAGTATAGCACATTTTCCAAATAATGCTAAGATGACCTGTGAAAATTCTTGAGGTATGTATTTTTGAAGCACTAGGTGATCTTTTACTTAAACAGTTAACTGTGGCACCTCTGTTTGAGAGTGTGCAACTGTGTGCGTCTCGGGAATCGAGCAATGACGAGTATACTCGTCAATCACAGAGTAAGTGTCGCTGTTAAAGTATTGGATAAAAACATGGGTTTATTTTATTAAATTGCCGATTTTATTACAAATACTTATTTACTTGGTTAACACAAACATATATTGCATACATATATATATACACACACACATACATACAGTCGAACCTCTATATTGCGAATTTAGGTTAATAATTACTTGTATGCTTTCAATTATAGAGAAAATGTCCTTAAAATTCATTAATTTTAATATAAAATTATTTTCTTGATATTGAAAATACAGTGTATTTGACATTCTTTTTTCTTGTTTTCCTTGCAGTTTTTCTTTCTTTTTTTGATGGGTAAGATATATAAAATAAACGTATGTTAATTTTAAAGTTTGAATAATTACTTTTAATATATAGTGTGTGTTTATGAATTTAAAATTTTGTTTTATGTGGTTTATAAAATATATTGAAAGATGAGCCTCTATATAACGAATTTTCCATATAGTGAACTTTTTTCGGGATTTAGCAACTTCGTTATAGAGGTCCGACTGTATATACCTAGAATTTGGTAGTAAAAAAATATGATGCAGATTTATTCCCAATTATTTTTTTTAAATAATCATTTGTGACTCAGATTGTTTCAGCAGATTATGTCCAGGACCAGGAGACAGACAATCTAATTTAAAGGAAGGGGGAAATGCATTTGATTTGATACAGTGCTCTCTCCCTATTGAAACCTCATAAATCTTTGCAAATGAAAATTTGCTTTTAGATGGCCAAAGCTAGTCTTGATTCATGATATTATCCACACACATTTGATACACCACTCATTTTTATCAAAACAGTTAACTAGTATTCACTTTCATACAAAGCAATTACGGATGTATGTCTTGTCGTGATTTTCTCATAATATTTTGCATTACTAAATGAACATGGAAACATTTTAAGCTTGTTTTGGGTAGTGGCACCTTTTCTAACCTGATATACTCCTTTGAATTATCCATACATCTACAAGAGTACACATATCACAGTGCTTGAGAACCACTGCTCTACAGCACAAAAACTATTCTTACTAAAAACTCCAGTAAAGTTGCTAATAAGCTATGCATCGATAAATAATAGCAAATACTGTATCCATACAGGGATGATAAACCAGTGTTCAGACAATAGGGAAAAACATTTATAGCATCATAATTTATCACTTTTAGCACAGTAAAAATCTTCAAAAACATTAAATAAAATCAGATCTTCAGATTCTTATTCTTATGAAATTTCTGAATAACATTGATCTTGAAGATTAATTTTATAATTGCATCAAAATGATATTCAGAATTTAAATACAATTGCTGATGAATGATCTCAAATTTGAATGAATCATATTCACACAAAATGACAAATTTCAGATATTGCTTCACATCACTCAATCCCATGTGCAAAAATCATTACCAACCCTGGTTCTAGCACCATGTCATCATTCATATGAGGGTTATCAATAGCCATAACTACAACAGCTTGCTTTCCAGGAATTCTTTTACACACATAATTTTCATAATATCTTCTATTGGACTGGCGAGTCTCTAAAGTGCTAAGTCCAGTAGGCCATCGCCTTTCATGTGCATTTTCCATTAATTCAGCAGTTACATGTGGTGGACATCCACTTTCACTTAGAGCTCTTCTCACCATGGTTTGCAATACTGAATCTGGAGTAGATATCATGCCACCCCAACGTGTTACTCTAGCTCTCTGCAAGGAATTGGCCCACCTAAAAGAGTTCAAGAATATTTCACGAACTATATTCTTAAACACATAACTGGTTATTGGTATACATATTTCATAAGAAAGTTTCAGCATTAGATGTATAGTAATTGTAATACAATGTAAATATTTATACTGCACCCAATAACTTCATGATTTGAAAACCTGACTTTTTAAGAAATATTACCAATTTTTAAATTCAATGAAAAGCATGTCCAAGAAAGTTAATGAAAAATTAAAACTATTTTCATAGTGAAAAATTTTGAACTAAATAATGAAAAATTAGTTAAGAATCAGCAGTAAACCCTTTCGAAACATTGTTGCATAATGCAGATTTCCAAAAAATGTTTTCAATATATATATATATATGAATTACAGTACATTTAACAATTTAAAAAATTAAGATTTGTATACAACAACACTTCATACAAAGTGTGATAGAGAATGTAGAAGTATCAAAATTTAATAACTAATTTCCAAAGTGAATGAACCAGAGCATTTTATTCTTTGCAATTAAAACAATGCATTGTTTACTGCCCAACTAGATATTCTTTCCTGTAGTACAAAATGAAACAAAAAAATCAGTTACTTTTCAATGCCTTTTTCAAAAAGTATTAAAATGCATTCCTAAAAATAAGTTTCCAACTAGTCATTTTCAAGCAAAAACAAATTGAAACCACATGCATTTCAAATTCAAGTATTTCACAGTATTTTGGCAATGAGTGAGTGAGTGAATATTAACGTTGCACTGTTCAGCAACACAAGGGCTTTTGGCAACTGACCACATAATTCTGAACCATGATCAAGTGATGTGGATGACACCTGAGCTGGCACCCCCTCTCCTAACTACCACACCACACCAACAGGAGGATGTTTGAGCTCTCGACAAATTTAACATGCATCACTACCCTACACTGCGGGTCTTTTAGTGGTACTGGGCTCGAGCTCATGACAAGGCCAGCCACGATCCGATACCTTGACCACTCAGCTACCACGGCCACAGTATTTTGGTAATAAGTGAAATAGAAAATTTAGAAAAACTTCAAGTGATAATCACCCTTAGTACAAAATATTTCCTTAAAAATCATATCTTTACCACTTGATATTAAAAGCACTAAGAATTACTCAATTACCTTATGGTTTCATCCTGCTCTAATGTTTCTACAACTGCAGGAACACTTGGATTTGCTAACCTAACAGCACGAATACAGTCTTGCATACAAGACTGTAAAAACAAAGATATATGAGTATTGAATTTATTTATTTTAAAAATATATAAATATTTTGCACTGTGATAAAATAAAATAAAATTTATAAAATGACTTCTGTATCAAACAGAATTATTGAAAATTTATAAATTGAAAGTTAATAATTTTGCAAACTAAAGATTAATTAGACCATGCTCTTCCATAGGCTAAATAAAAGTAAAAAAGAAAATCTTAAAACTCAATACTATGTACACTATTATAAATTACCTAGTTATATTTTTTAAGAGCTGTTAAATATTTAATGATAACAAATAACTTTCCACTTAAACATTTTTTAATAATTTAATAAAAAATGAAGATAAAAAAATTCTATAAAGATAAATTCAATGGAAAATTTACTTGCTCTTAAGAGGTTGGCTTTAAATATTTTTTTATTTTAAAACTATAAAATAATTTGTAAACACATTAACATATCAATTGGATTTCCTCTGTCTATTTTTTTTAAAAATACTCAATTTGCAATAAAATGAACCAAATACTCAATTTGCAATAAAATGAACCAAATACTCAATTTGCAATAAAATGAACCAGATCTATATACAGGAGAAGGGTTAAAAATTGCTAAAGATTGAAAATTAGAAAGAAATGAGCAAAAAAAAAAAAAAAAACACACTTAACATATGCATGCTTAGAAGAAAATTTTTTAGAACATGTAACTAAAGAAGTAAGCAAAAGGGAAGAAAAAGCAGATAGAGAAACAAAATGCAGTACTTTGATGATACAGTTCACCTTCAGCAAACTGATATCTCTTCTTATTTCATTTATTGCACACTGCATTTCATTAATTCGATGCTGCTGAGTTTGAAGCATAAGCCTTACTTCTCTGACACAGTTATGATCCTGTAAAAAAAGAACAAAATTAGATTTCCACTGCTTTTTACCTTTAAAAAGTACAACTCAAAATGTTTAATCTATTATAAAATTTCCAAAACAAAATTATTTTCACAACCTGTTAATGCATTATAAAAAAATATTAAAGAGATAATAGCACATAATTATTTTATAATTATTCCATCAATCCAAACCAATCAAAACACATGCAACTCTAACTAGAATAAAAAATCTTCAAAAGATCTCAAATTATTCAAAAATTAAGTTTTATTATTTTTAAATTAATATCATTATAGAGCTATATGCAAGGATTATTGAAAAGAGACCTTACAAATGTGAATTATATTTAAGTGACAAAGACAATATATGCCTTTATTCTGTGTTATAGAGAATTCTATGGTTTTCCTTCTCCATTCCCAACATTTATTGATTTATGCCAGATTTGATTTTAAAAATCATCATCTTGGGAATTTCATATGTAGCAGCAATTTAAAAAATCCTACACAAAATTTGCAGAAATCAGTTTTTAAAAAATCCTTAAGTATGTAAAATTACACGATTGAGGATGAACAACCTGTTCTTTTGAATTCATACATCTAAAAGAGAAAACTCCCTGCTTAATGCCCTGACCCAAGCTCTTTGCTGTGCTAAACTATCAATTACTCTTGTACATAAAAATTTATACTATATTAATACATAAACTAAATTATACATATACAAAAACATGGTAAAATTTCAGAAACATTTTCTTAATACAGCAGCTTTAACCTTTGTGAAAGGATTCTCTGCTTCAATCAGTACTACTTTTAATAGAAAATCCAGATTTAAAAAGTGAAGCAATTATTTATAAATTCTAATAATTATGACTAACTGGCATTTATAGTAAAATTGATAAATTAATAAAAATCATAAAAATTGAATTATAACCTTATTTTAAGTAGTAAGCTTTAACCTGATTATATTTGAGTGAGAATTGATGAACAAATGCCACATTCATATGAATATATATGTATAAATAAGGAGAACAGGATTCCTTTATGTGTGTATATTCTACTTAAGATGGATTTTTACTTCAACCAATTCAAATATATATTTTTTATGTTAAAATATAAAAAACTATTTTTTTTTATTTCACCCAACTTGATTTTCCTTTCAAACATATCAGGTAATAAAAATGTCTGCCTTTATAGTAAATTTTGTAGTATTAGATACATTTAAATGCAATGTGTGTGTGTGTTTTGTTTTTTAAGAAATCAAGAACAAATGATTTCCCTCCCTTTCTCTTCCAAAGAATAGATAAAAAAAAATGTTCCACAATAATGAATAGGTAAGTATACTTAATCTGAAAAAATGAATATTTATTCCAACACATAACTCACACTCATTTTTTTTTTTAATTTAGAATTTATGAACTTAAAAACTTATATCAAATTTCAGAAAACTAAATAAAAATACAGAATTTTAGTGACACAACAATTAGCATATAGTATAGTTTTATACGGTGATCCTCTTAGATCCATTTGTCATTTGGATCAACAATGTAAGCACATCAGCATTTTTTCTTTCTTTTACTTTAACCATTAATTATAACAAATACATGAACCCTTTTCTCAGTTTGCTTGAAATTACTATAAAATACTATTGCATAAATGAAATTTTACTCATTAATTCATTTTGTTTTTGTTGAATTGGAGCAAGTGAACAATTTTTTAGACGGAAGAACAGATGTGTTATTACATGAATTTTCCTGTTTCATCTGACTCGATATTTCTGTGAAACCACACCTGATCAGTTTGTGTATGGGATGATCAGATTTTCCATTAGTGAAGAACCAATTCTACAAGTAACAACAGTGATAGTACAGCAAGATTGAATAACTGTGTGAATCTAAATTTTCAGAAAGAAAAGTGTTACCATGGCAAAAATGTACTCCAGTTTAATGAGATGATTTATTTGGACACTAAAAATGAAAGCTCCCTTGAGTCTAAGGAGGTTGAGCACTGTGATAAAAGAGAAACCAGATCTCAGTAAAAAGGATGCATTAGAATGAGAAAGGAGTTCAAACACCTAGGTATACATCAAGTTATCACTTGCAGACAGACATACAAAGAAGCACTAGAACATGTAAAAAAGGAAAATGCTGAAGTACTTTGGGAAAAAATTAAAGGAACTTTTATTTTACAAGCAAAATTGATGCAAGCAACAAAAACTTAAAAACCAAAAAAAAATACACTGAAAGAGTCAAATAGCTATATTGTTAGAGCAAGAAATATTTTAATTAAGTGCCACTCTCTTGGATTAGATGTCTCACCTAGAGAGCTAGTTAACCATGCTGTTCAAAGACTAAAGGGAAAATTTTCCAAAGTTTGAGAAATACTAAAAATTCAGCATGAGAAATCAATGGATGAAATCTTACAAATACTATGTGAAGAAGAATTCTGCAATTTACTCACAAGAAATTGTGCTAAAGGAATTAATGCTGGAGCATTTTATTTTAGAAGAAACAAAACTGAAGGCATTGAAAAACTAGACTTTGTTATACTTGCAAATGTCAAAATCATCCAACAAAAGAATGTTTTTGTAAAAACAAAAGAACAAGAAATGACACATCAAATAAATTTTTTTTAACTAAAATTGTGCTCTTTTAGAAAACAATTTCCCTTTAAACTTTTGCATACTTCACAGTCACACCCAGAAATAGCTCTCCAAGTTCATTATAGGTGTACAATCACAATGCATATAAAAAGGTAAAAAGTACCAAATGAATATAGTTTTTACAATTTCATTAAAATTGAAGTGTTCTCATTGAATCCTAACACCAAAGGTTGAAAGAATTTTTCAGGATAGGAGAAATATTAGTGCCAAAATATGACCTCAACATTATTTGTTGAACATAATAAAATTTATTAAAAACTAATTAAATAATGCATAAGATAGAATATAAAGCTTTCATTAACAAACTTTATGATCATAAGTTTCTGGCAATACTTAAAAATTATGCTTTTAAAATTTTGTATCTCACTTTTTTACAATACCCACTATAAATGAGCAAATATTTGCTGAACACACTGACAGTGTATTATATATAAAAAAGATATTTTTTTTTAGATGATTTTCTTTAAACTAATGAATTAGCATTTGATAAAGTGAATTGAATATTAAATCTTTTGTTATAATACTTAAACTCTAATAATTTCTCTTATTTATTGACTGGAAACAAGTTTTTTTCATTCCATATAAGAATTTTTTTTCAGAAATATAATGTTTTGTATGATTATGGAATAATATCAAATTTCCTTGAATTTCAAAAAGATTTGTATACTTCAGCATATTTATTTAATCATTAAAATGTAAGTTGATTTTTAAAAAAGAACACTAAATAAAACCGAACTAAACAACAGTGATCATGTTATCAAAAATTAGTTTTATTTGGCTCTATTAAACAGACAATTTAGAAAAGTTGCATCTGTAATACAATTTCTTGAACCAAATTACATTTCAACCATAAAATCCCCATATTACAAAGCAAATATAATATAAATATTTTCAAAGATTAGTAGTCATTGAACAAAAAAATTTTGAACAATGAAAGATATTTTTTATATGAAGCTTATTAAAGGAATTTGTTTCTGTGTTTGGGGTAAATAAATTTTCCATTAATAATAGAATGGTCAAATAAGAACATAAATAAGACTTCTTGATTTAAATAATAAAAAAATGTCTTGATTAAAATTTTTCAAAAAAATCCCAACAGTAAGAAGTTCTTAAAAAAGGTTTTTTTTTAAAAAAAAAAAATTGTAGATTTCAACACTAGATATCAAACAGATATTTCAAAAAACAATCTCACTCCAGAAACAAATTTCAAAAATATATAACATGCATCATTCCATATAAAATATTGTGCTGATACTGAATACAGATTAAGTGTATATATAGCATAAAATCATCATTCAAAAGACAAAATTTAATCAAATAGCCACACACAGATTATGAACTTAAGAATTTAAAAGGGTGACAGTTGAAAATATTTTCCTACAGTAGCTACAACACAATTCTAACAGATAAAAAAAAAATTAAAAAAAGCTTCTCCAAATTCAAATGAATTTGAAACAAAAAATTAAATGTGGAATGAAAACAAAAAATTAATAAAAGATTAAAATTTCAATTAATAACACCTAACTACCTTATCTCATAAAGAAATTAACACTAAGTGCCAGAAATAAACACTAACTTTGCAGATAGTATAATCATTGGATCTTTTGAAAATGATACAATTAAACTTAATTCCTACTTTCCTCACTAACTGCATGGAAAGTACAGCAAGGCGAACAAAAAAAACCCTTAAAAATCAAAAATATTTTGAAAAGTAATCTAATTAGGTACTTGTTTATCCTACCATTAATCAATTTAGTCAAATCAAACTGAATAAATGCAGTCATTTGCACAGCCAATAGTGAAAATTCATTCCCAATGCATGCTCATACACAACAATGTTGTTAATACATGTTCGAAACTAATTTTTCTTTAGGTTCTACCTTTCCCATGCATGTTCAAACACAATGTTCTTCATTGCCCATGCTCAAATTTATTAACATTATAAATTTGAAAAATTATTCTGTTAATTTGTTGGGAAAAATTATTAAAATTTGGGATATATTTTCTACAGAAGAAAACACAGTGGAGTATTTCCAAAAATACGGTCTAATACTTAAGTACCAGAAAGACTATTTGATTTAGCAAAACAGAAAAACAAGAAACATCTGCAGAACAGCACTTAGATTCGTACTTATGCAAACTTATGCGGTGTAGTCCACATAGGTTGGCATAGGTACGAACTTAAATTCACATAGATATGAAGATCTAGTTGTCAGGATTTAGAATGCAATTATGGTATTTAGGCTACCTGAATAATGCAGTAATCTATCAATTTCAAATTAATGTGTTTTTTATATGCAATATTTCTTAATCTTTCTTAAGTTATTTGTCAACTTGCCAGTACGGAAGCAGTAAGCATGGAATTTTGTTTTCACGCATGTGTGGAAATGATAACAGCATTTGGCAAATTGGTTGATGGTATAATACTTAAGTATCCCAAATTAAAATGAATACTAACAACCGATGCAGATATTTCAAAAATTAAGTGACAAAAAGCAAAATATTATAATGACATAAGAATTGAATGAAAAATAAACATTTTACATCATTGAAACAATAAATATAATTCAAATATTTACAGATAAATTAATAAAGCTATTATTTTATTCACTAATTGATGATGTACAAAAATATTCAAAACATGCAAAATAATTCTGCACAATCACTGGGGTCATGCTAGCCTTATGATAGAGCAACAGATTCATAAATGAAGATTAACAGATTCATATCTCATCCTTCTCAATACAATGATGTGGCAGATTGGATGAACATAAAATTTATCAAAGCTCTGATGTGAATCCAGTTCTGGTACCATCTTTGTAACTTGGCCCTGATTCAACATTATAATCTGTCACCAATAATCCTTATGTTCTGCTGTTGCAGCATTAATGAACATACAATCAAATCTGCACATTCATTAGTAAGAAGAAAAATAGCATTATAGAGCATTTTTTTAAAGAACTACAAGTATTTGTGTTAATTCTATTTCTACGACAAAAACAAAAAAATAGAGGTTAGTTAATTGATAGTATTAGAGCATGGATTAGAGCCAAGCTGAACACAAAAACATTGTTAATTGCACATTTGTGATCTACATACAAAGGGAAAGCAGGAAGGGGAAAAAAGCAAGTGTAAAGTGAAAACAGAAAAGGATAAGTACTGGTTAAAAAGGGTCATAAGTACATAGATTGCTAGAGCCTCTAGGTGACATGCTACCCAAGTTTTAAAAAGAAAGTAAACTGCTTATAGAAGAGAAGAAAGAACACTCTTTGGTATTCTCAAGGTAAAAAATCTTGCTCTTACCTAAAGTACATAAGCCCTTGAGAGGCTAAAAATGGAGAAAATAAGTTCAAAATGAAAGCTGTAACAGAAAACTGGACACTCTTATTACCAAGATAGTGAATGAAAGGGAATAATGTGTTTTTTTCTGACATGACTGCTTATTAAAGTAATCATACGATTACAAAATTAGATAATTTCTCACACAAATGAATTGGATTTGAAAAAAAAATTCAGTAAAAAAGATAATAAATGTATCACTCCCCTACCAAGTAAAATGAATGCAAGAAATGTCAATCATGTATTGCACACACAAAAAAAAACAACTTAATTGCAACTTCTCTTCCGACCATATGGAACAATTTAATGAAAAATTTCTTAAACTGTTGATTTTAAGATAAAAATACATTTTAAATAAATAAATTAATAAACCATTTATTATAAAACTTTTAACACTTATAACTTAAAACCTCAAAGTTCCCCTGTCATTTTTACCAGTGCATATCCAAATGCCAGGAATATGACAAAGCTGCTTGATAATCATGCACAAGATGTATATCAAAGATGATATTCAATTGTAAAAAGAAATTATAATCAGCTAATATAGGAGCAAAAATTAAAAATAGAATGATTTGGGGAGAAAAAATTAAACTTATTGAATTAATACTTTTTCAAAAAACACATTTACAAACTTACCCTCAATTCATCTTTAGGAATGACTAGTCCACAACCTTGTTCACATGGCACAGGTCTCTTAGGATTATGTTCACATTCTTCTTTATGAACTTCCAAACGCTCCAACTTAACTACTGCTGTACAACCAAAACTAGCATTATCACACATAATAAGCAGGCGAGATAGCAAATTTCGTAATATACGAGGAACTGGTTTTAGTTCATTTGGGGTTATTGGCTGTCGATCTACAGGACAAGTAGACTGACGAGAAAGCCATTCATTGATGCAACTCTTGCAAAAAGCATGTTCACATTGAGGAGCCTATAATAGATTCAGTAAAGAAGAAATGATAGTTAAAACTATAAGCATTTAAAAGTTACAAACATTTTACAGAGAATAATAATAAATACACAACTAACAATGTGATTAAGAAATATAATAATGAGTTAATTTAAAGCAGGTTTAATAAAAATCAATGCCCAAATAAGAAAAAATTAATTCAAATTGCAATACACAGAAGACTGCACTCAAATTTTAATACAATTTTTATTAAACCAGTTATTGTGGCTTCTTTGTTACCAATTATTTTCATAATTTCATTTGTTTACAAGCTAAAATTATTAGAATTTATGTTAATACATTTGACATTAACTGTTTTTGCCCTTTAAAAATCCTGCTGATCTATGGTACAGTTCTTCAATCCTTTATTCCACATTTTGGTTACCATGAATTCATCTGATACAGGCAAAATACAAAATAAGATGTTACATTTAATTTTTTCTTGATTAAAATTTAACACAAATAAAATGCACAAATATTAATATTGTTACGTAGATCCGAGAGTTCGGGGATTTTATGCAAAACAATCACAAAGAAAATAAACAGTTCTTTAAGAGCGATGCGAATTTATTATCAAAAATCCAATCCTTTAAATACAGGATTCAGCAGCGATATTCACAGAGTAAATAATCCAAAGGTCTTCACACCTTCAACAGCAATCAAACACAATAACAGTGTTCAAAAATACACGTAAGTAAAGATTATTCACAAGCACAGCCGAGCTAATCACTAGTCAAAACAATCCTCCCTACTCGCTGGTTTAATCCAGACCCTTCGCTGTCCTGGCGAGCATCTTTTTTATAGGCGCGACAGAAACTTCCAGAAATATAACAGCTCGTGTCATTGAACGTGATACTAGTGGAGAGATCTACTTTCTAGAAGATTCCAGAGGGTTCCGAACTCGCCAACATGGTCGCCAATGACGCCAAAATGGTCGCCAACTTAGGCGCCAAAAATGATGCAAACTTGGTTCTATCGCCAATATTTCGCCAAGTTCTCATTCAATCGCCATTATAACGTAAGGGGCGACATTGCTTGTGAATGGTACAATTTTAACATGCAATAAACATAACATAGAGTAAAATAAATGCATTAAACATACAAATACAAATTATATACGCTATTTACACAAAATTCGTAACAATATTTTCCCTTTTTTCAATTAGTGAAACGTAATCCAATTGTTTATAACAAATCATATACATAATTTTAGGAAACGAGAGGAGTCTTAAGAAAATGTTCCAAAATCAAATTTATCCAAATGCATTTGGGAATATTTTTCTAGGATATATTACATCCTAATTAAAGCTTTAAGTACCACTAAGGATAATGCTTGAGGACCCTTGACCTAAACACAATTCCCAGAATTCATTTTAATATTACCATAATCAATTTTTTAAAAAGTGAAAGTTTTAGGTGAAGTTCACAAAATAGAAAATTATGCACTTTCAAGTTTTCTAAAAGAACATCTATTTTCAACTACTTACCATGCTTTAAATGTTTATGTTGAATAAATAATTTAGTATAAAAAATAATCCTTTGTACTGAAACATCGAAATAAAAAC
The DNA here is from genome assembly GCA_019973955.1 of Trichonephila inaurata madagascariensis. NCBI lineage: Eukaryota > Metazoa > Arthropoda > Arachnida > Araneae > Nephilidae > Trichonephila > Trichonephila inaurata. The sequence goes on along the minus strand of BMAV01015719.1, from coordinate 236,183 downwards.
ATTCTCATTTTAGTTTTACATGGGCATGATTATATTAAGATAATGACTTTCATTCTCTCTTCAAGATACAAGTTTAATGAAAGTGGGTCATCCCATATCACACACAACTCAACACAAGGTCAAAACCTCACTATATTTCAGATTTTCTTGAAATATGGCAGGAGTTTTACAAGTACAGACTTAGAAAATGTGAAATTTTACTGAGATATATCAACTTATTTTTAAATAATAACAGTTGTAAAGTTCTCATAAATAGGCCCCAAAACAGGGAAAATCAACTTTTTGAATTGAAATGAAAGCCTTCATTAATTGAGCAAGAAACCTGGGATTGATGCCATGTTATGGCATTTTTATATCCTTTAATATACTCTATATACAGGTGGTTATCAAAATAATGGAAATACCTTAGATTTATAAAGAATCCTTTATTAGTATGGTGTAGGACCACCTTATATAACACAGCTTGGATTCACCTAGGAATCAATTCATACAAGTACTGAATTGTGTTGAGGAATATTGTACCATTCTTCATAGAGATATTAGGAAAGTTTTGGGAGAGATGCCAGTGGAAGATATCCATTCCATATTGAATGCTCTCAGATACACCACAACAGTTCAATTGTATTGAGGTCAGGTGACTGTACTGGCCATGGTAGATGTTTAACTTCATCCTTGTATTCATCAAAACATGATTGGACAAGTCCCGCTGCATGGATAGGGGCATTATCATCCTGGGAAATTCCATCTCTTACAGGAAATAAAGTTTGCACCATAGGATGGACCTAGTCACCTAAAATTTTTCTATACTTCTTCCTAGTGATCCTTCCTTTCAGATTTTACGATTGGTCCAGCAGAAAACCACAGCAACGGCTGCTCTTATGACAGATTCATCTCCCCGGTTGACATTTGGAAGGAGACAATCAGTATCATATTCTTGTGAAGTGTCCTCCAAATGTGAACCTATTCTGTTGTAAAAAAAAGTGTGACAGACAATTTGTCAGACCATATTAACTTCCTCCACTTACCAATCAACCAAGTTTTGCGAGTGTGACACCATTGTAGACATAGCTTGTGGCTTGGGAATTGCTGCTCCCCTGTAAATGTTCTGTTTACAAAGGTACCTTCTAACTGTAATCATTGCCACTGGAGAATCCAGATGCTGATTGAGCTCTGTGGTCACTTTTGTTGCAGTTATTCACTTTTTAGACATTACAATCCCATTCAATATCCATAGGTCTCTTTTACAGAGCCTCTCTTTCCATCCATTGAGCCAAGTTTGTCTTGCCCCACAGTGTGTATGCTGTCATGTCTTTGGACATGGTACCTTTAGAAAGGCCTAAAAGTTGGGATGTTTTGATCCTACTAGCTACAGCTAGAGGGGCTCCTACAATTTGGCCTTTTTGAAAATCTGAGAGGTCCAACATTTTATGCTTTTAAAAATCATCCAAGACTTACAGAACTTAAATAAAGCTACCACATATTATCAATATATATATTTCAATTTACAAAAAAAAAAACTGGTAGCTATTATTATAGTTTAATGCTTATGAAGCGCATTAAAAAATGTCCCTTTTAGGAACTAGTTTTGATATTTGGGAGCATGGAGCCAAGCAGCGGTTGCTGTTGTTGAAATGGAATCCAATATGGCGGTGTCCGTTTATGAACCAGAATGGAAAATAATTTAAAATGCATGATTTCCGATGATAGTTTATTTTACCAAAGAATAATGTTGATGAAAATCGGAAAAAATTAGCAATGAAATAGTGTACTTATTTTTTTGGATGTGGAGAACAGTATCAGAAATGATGAGTACCAGGATTTTTTTTTTAAAAAATAAAAAGAAGAAAGGAATGAGGGATATTGAAAGGCCGAAACTTCAGTAAGTAAAGTAAAACATAAATGCATTTGTGGAACTCAATGAATGGTAAAAAAGAAAGTGCTAAAAGTACAAAAAAAAGTGAGTAATAAGTAGGAGAAAGTAGAATGGAGGAGGTTGTAAATGTTACGAAAGGTTATGGATTTGATGCCTCGACTCCCCCTCCTGAAACGAGGCTCCATTCAACCCAATTAATATTTCGAACAAGGTCAAGAAATTAGATGAATAGGTCTTCTTTGAGAGCAAAACAAATTTTCTTGAACATGTACCACAGGCGATATATCCTTCAAATCTTCATCAACTGTATTCAGGCAAGGAAGCTATGAAGTGATGCCAGGTAACTTCGTTAGCATTTGTATGAGCGCCAGTCTCAAAATCAATGAATTTGAGCGAATGGTTAACTGTAAGGTGATAATAGCCTCTTTCACTCAACCTTTCATAAGATTTCCAACAGTCAGATATAACAGTTGTTCCTGGTTCGATCAAAGATTTGATAAGGCGAGAAGTGTTTCTGCCATCCTGTTGTGAACTGCAACCAGGAAACAGCATCACATCTCACGTTGTACGCTGCCAAAAACCCACTATCCCTCCACGAAATGACCCCTATTATATTTTCTTTTCCCAATTTTACTCTCGTCAATTTCAAACGTT
>BMAV01015719.1:197312-223656 GCA_019973955.1 Trichonephila inaurata madagascariensis | reverse complement strand
TAATGCTGTTTTTAGACGAATTGCTTTCCAAAAGATTTTGTGACAAAGATATTTTTATCAGATAATCTATAGTTTACGAATTTTGCTATTTTGGTTTTCGGTATTCTTTATGTAATTCTAAGTACCCAGCTTAACAAATCTTCAGATTTGCTTGAAATTTTAAAGCCCTTTCCTGTAGATTTCGTCAGAATTTGGGTAAAACGCTTGCAAAGACTTTAAAAATGCTAAAGTTCTAAGGTGATTCTACGATAGAAGGTGTGCAAGTGGAGTCATCGTTTTAAAGAGGGTCAAGAATCCATCACTCTCTGGCTGACGTTCCATCCATCAATGCTCTAGTAGACCTGCCACTTCCAGGACTAAGAAAAACGTTAATTTGGCAACTTATTGTATTCGCAAAGATCGTTGCCAAACCTTTAAGAACATGGCTAAGACCACCCACTTAACGAAGACTAGCTGCCAGCGTATTTTGACGAAGGATCTTAACGTGCACCGAATGTCTCAGCACATTGTTCCTCGTCTGAGCAAAAGGAAGATAAAATTAGAATATCGAGAGAGTTAATAAACAAAGCTAATAAGAATCGAACTTTTTAGAACAAGATCATAACAGGTAATGAAGCTCGGTGCTGTTTTTGATATTCAGCCAAAACGTGCTACTTCAACAAGGAAATCACCCTCGGCAGTGCTGTCGAAAAAAATCCGGTAAGTTCACAGCAAAGGGAAAGTCATGATGGAAGTATTTTTTGATTCTGAAATAATTGTTCATTCACAGAATTTATTTCCGAAGGAAGAACAGTGATCAAGGAGAATTGTTTAAACATATTACGTCGTTTAGGAGACAATTGACGTAGCAGCTTCAGATGTGGAAAAGTGGACAAAGGTATCTTCTACATGAGACAATGTACTTGCAATGCTTGCTGTTTACACCCTTTTCTCATCTTACCATCCACATACTGGAGCAAAACATGAGATTCATTGGAAAAGAGACCTTTTTTCCCCAGTCTTCAAGTGACGAACTTATTCGTTCCTGAAACCACAAAAGGTGTTTTTTCATATTTTCTCCTGTTAAATCAAATGCACTCTTAAGAAGACTCGGTACCTCTTGAACAATTATTTTTCAATTGTGTATTTAAAAATTATATTTTATCATTTCATATAATGTTTCTATGCAAGAAAAAGATACGAGATGAAATTTTTTACATATATTAACACAATTTTAAAAAATTAAATTTTTTGAAGAAAATTTTAAAATTTTACTCCTTTTGTAGTTATTAATTTTTTGACCTTTTTTTTTTTTTTTTTTTTTTTTGTGATATTCCTAAGGATGTTCTAAGCAATTTTAGGGATGGATTTTACAATAACTTAATTAGTTTTGGAGAAACAAAATGTTGATATGCATGCTAAAATTCAAAGAAAAATCCAATATCTCCTACATTATTTTTTTTTAAAGTATTCAGTTTACAGCAAAATGGATCGCTAATTTTATTACATGCTTTATATATAACACACAAGAAAAAAATGGAAGTTATTTGTAAATAATTGTGGGAGGAATAGCATTTTGAATGCACTAATTTATTAAAAAACACAAACTGAGAAAATCATTTTTAAGTTTATAATTCTAAAAAAAGAATTTAATAAGCTTAAATAAACTTAAAATACCACTTTAAGACATTAGTTATATATTGTCCTTTAAAATAGTTGCATTTCCGTATTTTTTCAACCCATACATTTTTATGAATGATCAATTTTTAGAGAGTATTAATTGCACAAGAAAATTCAATAAAGATGTTAAAAAAAATTTTTTTTCCTGTCATGACAGAAATTTTAGTTTTTTTTTCTTCACATAATATTGAAATATTATATTTGTATGAAAAACATATGAGGATTAAGAAATGAAATTATGAGATTATTAATATAAAATGCCTTAATTCAAAAAATTTACATGCACACATTTCACAAAGAAAAAAAATTACATTACTGTAATGCCTCGGTAATATTCTGCTTTATATATTACACCTTTTTTAAAATAGATTTTTTTTACCGAAACACTTTTTTTTCTAAAAAAAGGGGCGTGGTTGAATTGCCTAATTTGTTAGTTTACATTTTTTAAATGAAGTTTTATCCAACTTCTAACTTTCCGACATACAAAAGCGATATATCAATCGAAAGATAATAACGCAAAGAATAACACTGAATAAAAAAAATTTTAAAAAAACGATAGTTCGGTCATTTTGGGGGTACCAAGTCCTCTTAATGGTTTCCTGTTGCTAAGTAAGTGAAAGAGTGCTTGTTAACGTCGCACTGTAAAGCAACACGAGGGCTTTTGGCGATGGACTTCGCAATTTTGAACCATAGTCAAGTGACAAGAACGACCCCTGATCAGGCATTCTCCTTCAAACTTCTAAGCCAATGGTAGGACTTTGAGCCTGGACAGATTTAACGTTCATTAGCCTCTCTGCACGGTGGGTCATCAGTGGCACTAGAGCTCGAATTCATAATAACATGACCACACGTCTATGACCATGACCACTAAGTTATTGTGGCCTTGCTGCTAAAGCCCATCTTTTTCAAAGTCCATCTTATTGTGCGTTGGGATATGATTTGTGATGCATCTGTATTGAATTCAGCAATAGTTTGTCGTGATGTTGCCCTTCTGTAGCTACGTCTATAGGTGCAACTCACCTTTCACCTCTCTTCTTCACCATTCTTCTTCTACTTTTTTTTTTTTACCATAATATTCCATATGACTTGAAGCTTTTCTCCTCAACTACTACTTTCTAAACACCAGATATACCGTTAGGCGAGAAAATCCTAAAAAAGTCGTTGTTTCATAGATGGTGACCCTCTTTCAAAGTCATTTATATAGCTATCGTCTTAATCCTTTTTGCATTAGCTTTCATTATAACTACATTGTCTTAAGCTGAGTGTTCCTTATACAAAGGTAACTCTGAAATTTTTGAGATACGCACACACAAGAAGTTATAAAATAAAATTAACAGTTTAGTATGAAAATACAAAGTATTTTAACACCGGAGACCTTTTTACTTACTTACTTCAAGTTGTTTAGCGTAGAATAAATTTTAGGTAGAAGAGAAAATGGAGTGCTATGATTTTAAAGCTGGATTAAATTAAGAGGAATGCGTTCAACGCGGCTGCAATTAGCTTTTGGTGATGAATCTCCATGTCACGCTATTATATTCAGATGGTTTAAAGAATTTTGCAGAGGTCACAATTCTCTTCAGGATGAAGAACACACAAGAAGGCCACGGCCGGCAGTAATCCCGGATAATGTTGTGACGGGCTCACACGTCTCTTTTCTTTAACATAACCTCTGGGTTCTTTGATGGCCAAGATTAATGGCAACTTTTTTCCAACCAAAACCCAAGAAGCGAAATGCGAATAAGAAATGCAAATAAGATAGCTTTTAAAAGAACAGAAGTTTCAGTAGGCAGGATGGCAATTTGATGAATGTTATGTTTGGAGGAGATACAAGCGTGAATTGACAGCCTATCGTAAAGTTACCTGGAAACCTAGCCATTATTACAAGGTGCATACCATTGCACGCGCGCCCAGACGTTTCCATATAGAGAGATCGAATCTTAGTTTGGATTAAGGTAAGACTGATTATTTGATATTAGGATTTGTAATATAATTAAAAGTGAGAGTAGGCGGATTGAATAATTATTTAGAGAAAGTGGTCTAAGTTATACGCGATTCGGTTTAACTATCTTTTTGTGTGTTGGTTCATTCTAGATTCTCACTAGTTAAATTTATCTAAATTGTTAGATGTTTAAGTTCTATTCTTAATAAAATCATATTAAGAATTTAAAATGTCTGTTTATTTTGAAAATCCCACACCTCTAGCTCACGCTGACAATCAAAGATATGGTCACCAAAGGGGAGCCATATCACAATGTGTCTGCCATACGAAAAATGTTAATGAAGGGTAATCGCTCTACCAACCAAATGATACAGAAGGAACTTAACTTTAGATCCGCAGCCATATACAAAATTATTCATGAAGAATTACATATGAAAAAAGTTGTTTGCCTTTGGGTTCCCCATAATCTAACTGAGCACCAAAAAGAGGAACGTGTCAGAATCAGTAAAAAAAATCCCTTAAATTGCCAAATGATAGTGGCCACCGCGTCATTTCTAAAATTGCAATGGATGATGAAACGTATATGCCGTTTTATGACGTTCCAACACGTCAAGAAAGCAAAGTATGGGTCTTTGAAGATGATCCCATGCCAACAATGGTGAAGAGCCAACGAACAATGAAAAAAGTAATGTATGCCGTTTTGTTCAGAAGTACGGGATTGATCAAAACCATCAAGTTGTAAGGACAGAAGACAGAGTAACAGAAAACTGGTATACCACTAAAGGTCTTCCAGAAATTCTCCAAGAAGTTAATGTTAGGGGACTAATGCTTCACCATGACAGCGCATCTTCCCATACAGCCAGATTAACAGCTGAGTTTCTTAAACAAAAACAAATTAAAGTGATAGAGCATTCACCTTATTCTCTTGATCTAGCTATGTGTGACTTTTGGTTATTTATTAATCTAAAAAAGAACTTACGGGGACGTCGTTTTCATTCAGAAGAAGACATTGATGTGTCTATAAAGCATTTTTTTCATCAATTCTAAGAAATGAATGGTTACAGGCATTTAATCAGTGGAAAATTCGTATACAAAAGTGCATTGATGCTGGAGGAGACTACTTTGGACACTCCTAAAATCTTGTAAGTATAACTTTAAAAATCTAAGAGTATCTCAAAAATTTCAGAGTGACCCTCGTATAAATAACTCTGTGTTGCTACGCCACTGTCGAACTTGTTTACTTTCAAACGAAGCAAGAAGAAAAAATAGAGCCGGTAAATTTTCAAAATATTTATTGTTTGCATGAAAAGCTCAAAAGACACATTTAAAAAAAAATCTTAATTTTATTCACATCGCGCGTTGTCTTTTCACCTTTAAAACATAAACTTTAATAAATGGCAAACAATTTTTTATTCTGAATATTTTTAATATTGCACGTTGACTTATTAGTAAGTATACTTTATATAAAATTTTTCAATATATATATATATATTTTTATTGAAAAGAAAATGTACTTAAAGTTCAAATTTTTGAGAAACCTCAGGAATTATTGATCTTGATAAAAGAATTATCTCCTCATGCTTCAAATTTAAAACAATAGAGTTATGACACTGGTAAGTTAATTATATATAAAAAACTGACAAAATTTTTTTTCTTCCAATTTTAAAAACTTTTAAGTACAATGCTCGAGCAGATGATATTTCTTTCTATTTGAAATCCTTTTTTACTTCCTTACATAGCTAGGCGAAAGGCAACTTTTCCAGGGTATAGCAATCGAAAAAAAGCTAACTAAAGAAAGCAATTATTTTTCGGCTTGCCCTAATGATGATGGTGTCTTACGGATCTCCATTCAGTGGTTTTTCGCAAATGAAGCACTGCGGCGAAGATTAAAAATTTTGTAGTCTGTCGGAGAGAAAACTATAGATTTAACACAACGCAAAGAATCAGGCAATTATTTTTCTTTGTCAATGAGTTTTTTAATTCATCCGCACCATTTTTAATTCGAAAAATGTAAAAGATTTGGTCATAACATACGTGAAACTACATTGAACATATTTCGATATTAGTTTAGAGAAGTGATACTCAACCTGCGGCCCACCGGCCTTTTTTCAGTGGCCCGGTGCACTAAGAAATTCAATTATTGGAGAACAATGTACAAAAAATTTAAAAGAAAATTCTACCAATTAAGCAATCAAATGTATCAATTTTGCTATCAGTTTTTTATAGTAGAATGTAAGCAAGAGACTGACTTATAGACTTTATTTTTGTTATTTTTTAAGGAATTTAACAAGCTACTTAAGCCTGTTTTTAAAGTGTTGTGTTTTTTGTTTCCTTGTGATATTAGTAACAAATTTTTGTGTGTATTTTTTGTTTTTGATGCAATTTTTAGTAAAAATATTTTTGGTTCAAAACCGACAACCTTTTTAGGTAGATTGTTCACTATTTTAAAAAATTTTCGGGGGTTGGAGGGAGAGTATGGGTGTAAGAAAAGAAACTTTTTTTTTTTGCAGTTTATTTCTTTTTCAAAAGCAGCATGCTTGTTCATCGTTCAGCAAGAACTTTCAGGGAATGAAGTACGGTTACATAACAAAAAACATATTTTGTCAGTGTTTTTTATATTTATTGCGTATTTTTTTCCTCCAGAATTTTAAGAAGATATATGGAAAAGCTACTAGTGGCTAATAAACACGTTTTTAGTTCCATAAATGCAGAATTTCATCAATCCAACCACTTTCCCCCAAATATCTTACAAACGATAGTATTTTTGTAAAAGCTTTTGCAACTTTTTAGTTGATTCGCTCAAAGGACATATTTCACATACGTTGAGCAAAACTGGGCATCACATTTCTTTTCTCCGGATTCAGAAATTTTTCTGAGAAAACGAACCTTAATGAAAATATTCCACTTTACACCTTAATTTTCTTTGTATTTATTTTCAGCTACCACAACGATTTCTTACTCAAAATTCTGAAGGAAACCATTTAAACGTTTTAAAAAGTTTGAAACTAGAGGAATTTTATTTGTTTGGAAAGTATTCAGACTAGCACTAACTTATTGTATCATTTCCCGTCCTTCTATCTTGAGCATCAGGTAATCGATATCCAGATGAACCAGGTTGAACAGAGGAATGAAGTCTTAGAGTATCGTTTATTTTCTCTGATATTCATATTGTTTAAGATATTTCATTCAATTTAACACGACGCTTAAGAGCAGAAACTGTGCTAAAAGTACTTTTGGATTTTTGCCGAATATTTCTGTGCCCATTCTTTTTGTATTTTTTAAGTTTTTGAGATGCTAGCAAACCTTATTGCAAGCTGTATAGGGTGTGATTTTTTTATCATCCTCACACATACAGAGAATCTAACCCAGATGGTGTTGAATCTCCAAAGCCGCTTGTAAAAATTTGCGTATTAATAGGATAAATCAGAATTTTCAAAAATCTCTTCAACCTACTACATTTTAAGACATCAACAAGTAAAACAACGAAAAATGTAAGGCTTACCTTATCATTACGTATTAATGTAAGGCACATACTTCTTATATATCAGTAGGGTAAGTGCATGCCAATACTTATCAATTCCACACACAAAAATGCTGTACAATAGGGAAAGGCAAAAGTGATAAAGCTACTACCGTTGAAATGACTCTAAATGCATAACATATTTGTAGGAAAGAGTTATCTCTCACTACATATATGAAAAAATAACTTCGAGAAGTAGACGACGATCGAAATTACGGTAAAAGCGGACATTGAGCAAGAAAAAGAAACAAAAGAAATAATTTCAATCATTGACAAAGAAGAGGTAAGTCTCAAAATCTTTTAGACGATCATCGAGACTAATGGAAGTAAAAAATAATTCAGTTAGCAAGAAACACCAGTATCTGTATGTATGAAAAAGGAATCTCTTATCGCAAAAATAAAAATAAGTAGTTAATGTTATTTGCGACTTCTTATCTCTGACAAGAAATAAGGATTATAAAGCAGAAAGCGTAACAGCTAGCAATGCGCATTTCGTTATACAAATCAGAGGCATACATAAGGGTGGGGTTTGAGGGTTCAACTTCCCCTCCCTCTATAGCCCAACAGTTTTTTAGTGTTTTTACCATAGAGATTACCCCTCGGCGCTTTTTTAGAATACCGCCCCCCCCCCTCCCCTTATAAGAGAAGTTTATATATGCTACTGATACAGATGGTAAATAAATCTATACCTAAATTAACCTTTTTATAAATAAATAAATAAAAGACAAAAACTAAATGGAGCGAAATTCTCAAATTTCTAATACAATTATCTCATTTGATGAAACAAAACAAAAACAAAAATAAATAAATAAATATTCTTCTTTAGTTTAAAAACAATTATATCCCATTATATGCAAAGTAGGAAACAAAACAATTCCATTACAAATATTTTCCAAAGTCTTCTTAATAAAATCATGTTTTTAGAAATTGACAGTAGGTCTTAGCAACAAGAGATAATGATTATGAATGCAACACTTTCGAACGAAAATTTTTCCTCTTGTTCGTAACTGCGTTTTTAATATGCCAAGAAACCACGGATACATAAGCATGTACAGTAAATTCATAGAAGCAAAATGCATTTGAATCACTTAATTTGGAATAGTTCAAGAGCATTATAAAAAACGTATTTTGAATAAATAACGTTTTTTTTCCCCTTTTAAATGCTCTCTTATAAATTGATTGCCCCTTAGGATTAGTCTTAATTACTTATAATTAACTTTTTAATATATCTGTCAAAACCATTTGATGCGAAAAATTCAATATTAAATTTCTTACGTTATTTATTCGAAACTAAGTCGCTCTTTTTCCAACGTTAATGCTGCGGAAATTCGGGTCCGGCGTAGAATTGAAGGTGGAAAAATTCGTTAGATGGGAAAAATTGAACGATACTAATGATTAGAGCAATTACAGGTTCTTGTATGTATTTAAAAGTTTTTAATACTGGTAAAATAAATTGATTATTCACTTCTTATTAGTTCTCCTTTTAAATTTTGTTTCAATTTTGTTAATATCGGTATCGATAAACCATTTTGCACCATTTCCTATTTCTTCACAAAAAAGTGTTGAGAACTTGGAATGCGGCTTAGATTCGAATAAATACCTTATGTAACAATTATTCGTGTGTAGAACTAGAAAAACTAAAAAATTTAAATTATATATTAGTTTCATTAAACAGAATACGTAGAATTTTTCAATCCTTAAGAACAAATGAAATGTGTAAAAAGTCTTCCGATAACGAAATGTTCAAAACACCTTCTTACAAGACTGTCTCCTCCTAAAAATCCCGTCTCCCACCTCATAACGAAACCGCAGGGGACCATAGCTCTGTCTTATTCTAGAATTGGCTTCCATAAAAATATATCTTGGGGCTCCATGGTCCATATCACAGAATCGACATTTTCTGTGTACTCTTGTGGGTTTTAGTTCTGGTGCCACTAAAGACCCGCCATGTAGAGGAAATGATGAACGTTAAACCTAAGAGACTCCAAGTCATCACATTGGAGTGGTGTGGAAGTTTGAAGAACAGTGTACCTCGTCACCTGACTTTGTCTCAGAATTATGCGGCCCATCACCAATAGCCCTAATGTTGCTTTAAAAAATAACGTTAATAAAATCCATTTTTTTTAGAATTGGCACGCACACAAATGCCCGCACAGAGCCAAACAATCAAAAGGCAACCTATCTTTGAAAGTAAACCAGTTCTACAAAGACGTAGAGTGCAGTTGCTTTTACAAGGAACACTCAGCTACCGATAAAGTAGTTATCATAAAAGCTAACGTAAAAATGGGTAAGAGGAGAAAGATTTAAATGGCTTAGAGCGAGAGATGATTATCGGTGTAAGAAGAGCTGATGTCACAATCTTCGAAATGATGACTCATTTATTATTTTCTCTCCTATCAATATCTAGGGTGTTAAGAATATGGGAGGCTAGCACTTGCGTAGCAAGTCATGAGTAGGCCCTGTATAAAAATTTCTTGGGGCCCTTTTTCCAATAATAAAACTTATTTGAAAGCATTAAAATTTTACGATTGGGGCACCTGTATCTCAGAGGCCCCGTATCATTGATACGGCTGATAATGCGGTAGCTACGCCCCTGTAGCTAGACTAGTGAACGAGGATAGAAGGCAAGCCGTAGTAACAGTAAGGCAACATCACGACAAATGGACTAAATTCATGTGATGTCCCGATCACCTCATAACTGGGTCATGTGAATATGCAGTCGTTTGTTTACTACTATTGCTTATGATTATTTTGCTCTTAATCTTTTACATTTTACTTTCTAAAATGTCTTATTTTGCTGAAATGGTTTCTCGATCAGTAAAAAATCTCCGGTAAAAAATCTGTTTTGAAATGATGAAGCGTGAGGATTACATACCCTCTTCTCATTGTTTATTATACGTTTGATCACTTTGAATAATGTTTTTAATAACGTAAGACAAAAGAAACCTCTTCAAAAAGGATTTTGGATAGATGCAGACTCTTACAAGAATGTAAATACTTCAAAGCAAATTTTTACTTATTTTAAATAAAATTGTATAGAGAACATACACACAAAAAAGTAAAATGTTAGTTAACTTGAAAGCAAATTTTTGTTTATTTTAAATTAAGTTACATTGAGAACATATTATGTTTAGTTAAACTTAAATTTTACTTATTTTACACATCTTTAGAGTAGTTAACAGAGGTACTTCGGTATTTAATTATCTAAAATTACAGCACAAGAATCTGATATGTAACCATACATATCATATAAAAAACAAGTACATATATGTATAAAATTCATTTTACTTAATAATTTTACATTATTACAGGAAAAAAGAAAAATTTCCGAGAAACATTCATTACAGAAATGGAAAAATATCTTAATTTACTACAGTTTCATTAATATTTAATATAATATTTCATTATATTTATTATATATAATATATATTATATAATATATAATATAATATTTCATTAATATAACGTACACCATTCAACCCTCGCATCGCGGGGGTGGGCCAGGATTCTAGGGCAACATAGCCTGACTGACACCAAGTATGGTTTGGGGCCCAAAACCTGAATTTGCTGGGAACCCCTAATATTCTCTTTTACGCCACTGTATCACTGGCACCCAGACAAAAACAGCCTTGATCGGAGAGCACAACACATCACCACTCCGCTCTCCAATGATCTCTAGTGTGACATCATTGAAGTCACAGATGTCAATGATTTGGAGCTAATGGTATCAGTGCCGATTTAAGTTCATTTCGGGCCTTGGGCGCAGAAGATCTACAAGCCCCCTTAGCACTGGACGATCGAAATTTATAACCAGAAAATCTGGTTAAGTCCAACTTCTCCGGGCCCTTCTGGACCTCTCCGGGCCTCCCCCTGGGCGCCCGCCCAAGCACCCAGTGGGTAAACCGGCACTGAATGGTATGAACGCTACAGGGTGTCTGGCTGGGGGCTATTTCTCAAACGATTGATTTGTTACAGTTCATCGTGTACTGTAATAAAAAAAACTGAACTTTCTGCTGTAGATGCACTACGTTCCCCAGCCATACAGTGAATATTGGGGATTTTTCTGTCAGTGGTGAACCGTGCGTGATTGAACCATAATTTTCTTGAGGTAGTGCCTTCAAGGATCACTGCTGCCAAAAATCATGTGCTGTGGATACATGCCTTCCAAATCTTTCTGTAATATCATGGAAAGAAAATACAACCTTCTAGCTCTATTATACTACATCGCTTAAACTCAGTGAGCTGTTGATAATGACTTCTTCGTCATCTTAAAGTCATTTTTGACTAACATTAACTCATTTCGTCAAATCTCACCGAAAAATACTCACGAAGTTTTTAGCGCGTATATAAAGTACACTTGATTCACATCCTCCACGTGGCACAAATAGCGCCACATTTATGCGCCAAACGAGAAATATAAATCAGTCATCTTTCAGATAGATAAACACGCATACTAAATTTCGTCCATATAGCACAAATCCTTCTATGTTATGGGATTTTTATTTCCATCAGTGTATTTTACTAATGAAATTTAATGAAATAAATTGAAGTTACGTGATAAGATATTTCTAGTTCAAAGCAAACTATTTCAAGTTAGTAGAATTTAGGCCTTAATAGCAAGATAAAGATGAATAAAAGCGGCCCTGGATGAAATCCGTGATACGAATGAGGAAAAAGAGACCACAGTACTGGAGGCTACTTCCCTTTTGAAACAGATGGAAAAATATTAAACTTTCCTAATGACCATGATTGGGAATACCATACTCCAGAGAATAAATTATAATAGCTAATCATTGCAATAAGTTGAGTGTGAATAATAAAAAGGATCTAGCTTTCTAAAATTTATAGAAAATTATATTCAAAATTTCAAAAATGAATTTGGAAAAATGGAACAAAGAGCAACTGATTTATCAGGGCTCTCGTTTGAAGAGGAAGCTGTACAAGCAGTAGAAGAAAAGGCAGTAGAAGAAAAAAAATTATTTTTGGTGAAAGTAAAGAAATCGGTTATAAATTTCTGAAAGAAGGGAAAATTTCCTATTGAATTCATTTTATATCATGTGCGATAGGGCAAAAGCAGAACTATCCCGAAAAGCTGAGATCTATCAAACTGTTATAGAACATTTTATTGTATTTTTGACGAGAGATTATAACCTGAAATTTAAAAAAAGCTACACAAAAATTAAAGGAATTTTACAAAGACGAATTGAATCTGTGACGGATCTATTCACGTACCTTCCTCTTTTCCTCTTGGGAAATCTTTGGGCTATCAATTCGCGTTATGCACAACCAACCCTTCTGAAGAATAAATAATGTATGTAAATTAAGTTTACTATATATAGTCGAAGTTTTATAGCTAGAAGAGAGTAGGAGTGGATGCAAACCAGAAATCAAGGGAGATTGTAACTGACAGGTATCATTATTGAATTATTGTGATTAAAGGTTTATTAGAAGAAAGATTTAAAGTGACGATTTTGATCCCTGAGATTAAATTGATATTACATTAAATCGGATAATAGATTAGTTCCTATAAGGATAGTAAGGATCGAGTTTGATAGTCTCCTAATCTTTCATGTATTTTCGTCGTTGTTCTACTTTCACGGTTAGCACCGAGATATTCTCTTACTGTTATTAATTGAATTTGTGTGGTTATATTGTGAGATCAATAAATAGATTGATTGGATCATGGCTAGTGTTTCTTCCCTACCTCCTACATATCTAGGTGCTCAAGAGAGAGGTGAAGATCTCTCACAAATCTTGTAATTCTGACGGTATGAATTGGAACAAAAAATGAAAAGAAAACGAAGATACAATGAAAACCTCCACTAGAAGTTTATCGAGTTGCAAGAGAAATCCTAATGTAGAAATACTTTTGAAAATATTTTTAACAATACCGACATCGCATACATCAGATGAAAGACCTTTTTCAGTTTTAAAACGTGCTAAAAAAAATTCAAGAAGTACTATGGGAGAGAAGGCGAACAACATGGCCATATTATATACAGAACGAAATGTTTTGGACAAAATACATATGGTAAAAATAATTCATGAATTTGCCAATGAGAAATCAAACTGTATAGCAAAACTAAGTTCTTCAGTAAGGTTTTCAATTTTTTTATATACAGTTAAGATTTTTCTTTAGCCGTTAAGTTATATTATTAGCAACAGATTTTATTCTGAGAATTTAAAGTAAGCGACTCTTTTCACTATTTTAGTTTTTCGACTCTTGAACCCATGAGCCTCAAACCTTTTACCACCAGGGGCCTCCAACTATCTTAATCCGCTTCTGTTTTATATAAATATAAGTCTAAAAGACTCATATGTATTGATATTATCCTGCTTATAAGTCCTGTTGCATTGAGTTAGTTAAAAATATTGACCAAAGAAGAGTATTTGGATCAATTTTATGATATTTATCGAAGAGAATTTACAAAGAAGCTTTTTCAAAATTATTGTTAAGGGGTTAGTTGGCCAAAAAAAAAAAAAAAATTACTGATATTTTTGTGTGATATATGTTGAGAAGACAAATTTTGGGCATCTGTGTATTAGAATACTGATCAATTTCTTCAAATCAAAAGACATCACCAAATGTTGCGATCCACAGCCAATAGCGGGAACTGTTCCTGCTCACATTTGGACGCAGTAATAATATAATTTTTTTAAAGTTCTTGATGCCTATTTGCTTTAGCTGTTTAATATATAAGTTCCAAATTTTGGAATGGTACGAGTACTAATTTAGCATTTCTTCGACAAACTTTGAAGTAATTTAATATTTAATAATTTGAAGTAATTTATTAATTTAATAATTGCTGAAAGAAAATTCTCAGCACTTACTGTAGTAACTGCAACTTAATGAAAAGTATTAAAACAGTTAGTACACATGTAGAACTAACTCATTATAATTATTTGGTTTATTAAAAGCCCTGATTATACACTTTATATGTAATTCAATAACTCATAATAAGGGATAATTACATTACATTGAATATTTCCTAAAAATTATATATTAATATGATTCTTATTTCTTTAACTTAATAATGAAATAATATTTTCTTTTATTACTTTATACAGTTATTTCTAAAAAAATTTCCAAACATTTTTAAAGGATAATTAATAAGTAAATCAGACAGTCAAAGATGGGGAATGTTGTTTTATTAGAAACATTTTTTTTTCAAATATATCTTTAAATGCTTCATAATATTGTAATACATACACCCAAAAGTTAAGCACGAATATGTAAAATGCAAAAAATCAACAAATACTGCTTTGATTGACACAAAATTTGGCAGTAAAGTAGCATATATATTTATACATAAAACAAAATCAATAATTATATACAGAAATGAAAACAATATTAAATTTTTGTAAGTTATCAGATAATGTCATACTGGAGACTTAAACAGAATTATGTATAAAGTGAAAATAAACAGCATAAAATGAAAAAAAGGACATTAATAGAGTATGTGATCCCCCCTCATCTGTATGCAAAGTTTACACCTTCTGACCATGCTTTCAATTAAGTGGTCAACCACCGCAGAACTAAGCAATCGCCATTCTTCTTGAAGGGCAGTTTCCAGCTCAATAAGAGTGGCTGGAGGAGGGAAACGTGAAGATACAGCACGGCCGAGAGCATCCCAACGATTTTCAATGGGATTAAGGCTGGCCACGCCATACGCCAATCCCTTCACTCTCCAGGTAGTCATCGACGATGTCAGCTCTATGGGGACGTGCGTTATCGTCCATTAAAACAAAAGTAGGGCCAACTGCTGCAGCGTACAATCTCACAATGGATTCTAGGACTTCATCTCGATACCGGACAGCCGCCATAGAACCCCGTTTAAAGATGTGCAGGTCGGTGCGGCATCCTAATGAAATTCCTGCCCACACCATAATGCTTCCGCCTCGGAATGCGTGATGTTTTGGGGCTGATTGCGTGTTCCTTGTTTACGCCATATCCTTATACGCTTGTCATCTGGCCCCAGAGCAAATCTTGACTCATCAGTAAACATTCCATTGCACCAGTTAGACACAGTCTAATTGCCATGTTCCTAGCACCACTTTAATCGTGCCCCTCTTGATTGGACGAATAGAGGAACACAAACTCGAGGTACCCGGGCATACAGTCCATTCATATGTAATTTCCGGCGTACAGTAGCTGCAGATATAGCCTTACCAATGGACGCTGTAACCATAGATGTCACACGTGTGGAGGTCGCTCTGCGATTCCGGTTGGCTACAATAGCAATATATCGATCTTCCGCGGGGGTTGTAACCCTTGGGTGACCACCTACGGGCCTTCGGACAACTGTCTGTGTGGTTTAGAATTGTTTCCATAAACGTGAAATTACAGAATGATGAACGGCGAAGAAAAGAGCAACATCTGTGATCGACTGTCCTGCTTCAAGGCGCCCCACAGCAACCAGCGCTCAGAATCTTCTATTCTTTTTCTGAAAGTCATAGAAACACGTATGTCTTGAAAACAAATTGTACGAAAGTTTTAAACACCTTCTATCAGCACTTACAATCAACTTCTGTAACCCTTCATAAAGCTGGCTTCTTATGACTGCCCTTTTTGCATATTTCTTGACACGAAAGCACGATTGGATGTTACCTAACATATTTGCATACTTCGATCTACCTGTGTAGCGAATTGCATCCTCTTCAATTCTGATAGGCTTCCAGAAATTAGTATTTTCCTCTCCGTGCTTAACTTTTGGAAGTGAGTGTATATATTCATTTGAATTTTAAGTTGTGACGGGCTCATGCGTCTTTTCTTTAACATAACCTCTGAGTTCTTTGGTGGCCAAGATTAATGGCAACTCTTTTCCTACCAAAACCCAAGAAGCGAAATGTGAAAAAGAAATGCAAATAAGATAGCTTTTAAATAACAGAAGTTTCAGTAAGTGAAATGGCAATTTTGGGGAATGGTATGTGTGAAAGAGACTAGTGTGAATTGACAGCCACTCGTGAAGTTACCTGGAAAACAAGCCATTAAAACAAGATGCATATCATTGCACGCGTGCCCAGACGTTGCCTCATAACATCGATTCTAAATTTGGATTAAGGTAGGAAAGATTATTTGATATTAGGACTTGTAATATTATTAGAAGTGAGAGTAGGCAAATTAAATAATTATAGTAGTCTAAGTTACGCGATTCGGTTTAACCATTACTGTGTGTTTTTGTTCATTATAGATTCTCGCTTAATCAACATTATCTAAATCGTTAGACATTTAAGTTCTGTTCTTAATAAAGTCATATTAAGAATCAAAAATGTCTATTCCTTTTGCAAACCCTACACCTCTAGCTCACGCTGACAATCAAAGATACGGTCATCAAAGGGGGGAGGCGGTATCACAGTGGCACCCAACGCGATTTAATTTATATGACCACGGGGTAGGAAGCTCGAGTGGGTTTGGTATTTTACCAGAAGTGTGCTTTTCCGGGTCGGAAAATGTGGCCGACTTTTTGGAAGCCATAGACAATCAAATAAAATTACTAGAAATACCTAGCGATTTGGCATGTGCTTATTTGAAAAGTCATCTCCGGGGAAGGGTACGAGATTGGTATCAGATATTCGGATCAGTGTTAGTGCAGGATACCGCCACGGATTTCGCGCAGCTAAAATAAGAATTATCAAAAGCATTCCCTGCCATAAGGAATAAGAAAGATTTAGAATCCCGGTTTTATGCGAACCAACAGAGAAAAGACCAGACTCCAACGGATTTTGTTTACGATTTATTAAAGTTGCATCAAAAACTAGAACTGGGGATGTCGCAGGAGGACTTGGTAGATCACATTTTTGTTAGACTCGAACCACAAGTTCAAGACTACGTGGAGGTTCGAAATCCACAAAACACGGTACAACTTTTGGAGATCTTAGCTAAATTTGAAGAGAGGTATTCTTGCAAAGAGCAACACAGGGTTCGCAGAATGGTGATAATGTGGAAAGACGAGGTTGGAATGAGCGTAGGATGTCTAATGTTGGTGATAATCGCAGAAATTGGAGAAATTGAGAAGTTGGGCGTAGACCGAGTAATGGCAGAAATGATTATAGGGGTAACTACGCGAATGGCTGTCAAGGAAAACAATGGTTCGAGAGTAGGAATAGATTTCAGAACGATGACCGCAGATTCAACGATAGGGGATACCAATTTAGAAAGGGAGATCAAAATGATGATTTTAATAGAAAGGACAGCAGAAATAGGGGTTCGAATGAGAATTTCAGTCGAGGCGATAGGATACAAAGGGGATGATTGGATGTTTTGAAAGTTAATGATGTTCAAAGTAATCAAAAGAAGTCGGCAGTGGATATACCGTTAAACTTTCTGCGATATGTATGTCTCCAGTGGAACTTCCATATATTCCTATTTTATTAAATGAAACATTTACGAAAGCGTTATGGGACACTGGAGCGGAGAAGTAATTTATATCTGAGGAAATATATAGAAAATATTTTTTTTAAAAGCAAGTAAAAAAAATTGCGTGCACAGATGATCACGGCACAGGGAGCGAAATGTCAAAATGTAGGAATTGTAGAATTGAATATTCGAATTAGGGAGTTTGAAAAACTTTGGTTGTTCCATGTGTTGACAGATTTGGAATATCCATGCATTCTCGGGGTAGATTTCATAAGTGGATCAAAGATTGTTTTGGACTTTGATCGAAAATCGTTAAAGATTCCCGATTTGCAGATAGAAAGGGTGGTTGAAACAGTTGAAGATGAAAATGTTGAAATAGATCTGTCTAAGACAAAGTTGGAGGATAAGCAAAAACAGGAGTTACAAAATTTGTTTAATAGTTTTAAGGGATTGTTCTCAGATAAACCAGGTCTTACTCATGTTTTATACCATGAAATTGATACGGGAGATAGTCCACCGGTTATTTCCAGGCCGTACCACTATGATAGGCAAAAACAAGTGATACTCGATTATCATTTTGAGAAAATGTTGGAAGAAGGAACCATAGTTCCAATTCAATCCCCGTAGGCGTCACCTGTTGTGTTATGTAAAAAAAAAATAATGGGTTACCACCGGATAATCCGGAACCATACAGATTTGCGGTTGACTATAGGAAACTTAATTTAGTCACGAAGTATCCACGCTATCCCTTACTGTTAATAGATGATTTAATAAGAAATATCCCCTATACGACAATAATGTCATCTCTTGGTCTACAGTAAACCCTAGTGAGAGATATTGTTAAGACCACGTTCGTAGTAAAAAGTGGCACCTACGCATTCTGGCGTATGCCATTTGGCTTATCAGGGCGGCTCCCAATTTTCAAAAAGCGATAGAAATTATATTGAAACCAGTGATAGGGAAATTTGTGAATGTGAATATGGATGACGTGATCATCTCGTCTCACTCATTCACTCAACATGTTGAACATTTAAGGGAGGTTTTTACGTTATTGTAAGATGCAGGATTGAAATTAAACAAAGAAAAATGTAAATTTGGTTGTGATGAATTGAAGTATTTAGGATTGATTATTAGTAGGGAGGGAATCAAAACGGATGAGACAAAGGTTCGAGCCGTACTTGAGATGAAACCACCGCGTAATTCCAAGAAGTTATCCAAATTTTTGGGTATGTCCCAGCGGTACGCGAAATTTATAAAAAATTATACTAATCTTTGCGGACCCCTTTATAATCTTAAACGAAAATTAAAAAAAATTCTTTTGGTCAATTGAGGCGCAGAAGGCATTCGACGCGGTCAAGACGACCATAACAAAGGCGCCAGTTTTAAAATTGCCGGATTTCAAAAAGCCTTTCGAGTTATTTACAGATGCAAGTTCAATAGGTGTGGGAGCGGTTCTAAATCAGGAACAGAGACCATTTGTATTTGCTTCGCGTACACTTAGCAACGCTGAAAGGTATTATACGGTAACCGAGAGAGAATGTTTAGCAGTGGTTTGGGCACTGAATAAATTCAGAACATATTTAGGATCACTGTCGATTAAAGTTATTACTGATCACGCTGCTTTAACGCGTTTAACTCATGGGAAAAAATTTTCGAGTAGGATGATCAGATGGGCACTCAAATTAACAGAATTTAATATAGAATGGGAACATAAACCTGAAACTCAAAATGCGGTGGCGGAAGTTTTATCAAGAAACCCGGTTGAAAGTATAATAGGAGAGAAAGTTAATAGTGCAATAATCAGAGATTTGGTACTTACGTCGCGAGAACAATTAATAACAAAGCAAAAGAATGACACAGCATTAGGTCATATCTATAGATATTTAGAAAACCCGGAAGATAGCTCAGTTAATGCGACGATATGTGAGAATTGGTCCAAAGACTTCAAACTTATCGAGGGCTTGTTATTTTATGCGAAATATGCGACATCACTAGGTTAAATGCGAGTATACATTCCAAAGTCTTTAAGGAATGAAATAATGAGAGAATTTCACGACAAGCCCATAGCGGGTCATTTTGGTCGTTTTAAGACTTATCATAAAATAAGGGACATTTGTTATTTCCCGTATATGAGAAAATTTATTGTTCAATATGTCTCTACATGCCATATGTGCCAAGTTAATAATTATAAAAACGCGTTACCAGCTGGACGATTAAATCCGATTGTATCAAATTATCCAAATGAGATAGTTACGTTAGATTTGTTAGGTCCGTACCCTACATCGAGAGTGAGACGTAATCGATATGTATTAGTAATTACCGATCATTTCAGCAAATGGGCTGAAATCATACCTCTTAAAAAGGCCTTGGCTCCTGTAATAGCGGATACTTTTTTTGATAATTTTATATCGCGTTTTGGAGCTTCAATAAAATTAATAAGTGATAACGGTCCCCAATTTATATCCGAAATTTTTGAACATTTAAATGAAAGATTAGGCATAAGGCATGTGAAGACTGTTGTATATAGGCTTCAGGCAAATAGAACCGAACGCGTGAATCGCGATCTTGTGCAAATGATTGCAAATTATGTAAATGATCAACACGATACATGGGACCAATTCTTACATGAGTTTGCTTATGCTCTTCGTATAGCAGTGAATGAAACGACGGGAAAAACTCCTGCGGAATTATTTTTGGGTCGAAAGTTGATTACCCCATTTCAAAAATTAATTATGGTATCGCACGGAACTGAGTTTGCAGTAGGAGATATTGAAAGATTGTTTGATGAGGCTAGACCAGGTGTCGGCACCCTTTTGATACGGAAGAGCCAAAAATTACAGTTTACGAAATTTCAAAGTTTTTAAAGAGCCACAAACTTTTTTCTTACCAACAATAAATAGTACTTGCATAAATACAGTTTTTTGATAAAAAAAAAAAGCTATTTATTCATAAAAAAAAATATCTATTTATTCATATATAAGTAGTGTTTTTCACAGCCAATTAGGTAATATATATATATGACATTATTAGATAATTTCTTTTTATTTAAGTAAAAAATATTAAAACGATCAAACATTTAGTTACACAACACTAACTTGTACTTCAATAACTAGAACTGAACAAGCAAATTCAATGGGAGCGATGGCTTTGCATGGTTATTCAAGTAGAAAATTTAAACTTTACTAAACAATGTAACTTGTACTTAAAAATAAAAAAAATAAAAAATAACATACATTTGAGCAAACAAATTCAATGGGAGCGTTGACTTTGCATGGTTTTAGAAAGTTTGGATAAATTTGGCTCATAACTTGTTCTAAGTTTCAAACACGACTCTAAATTTTCATTTGTTAGTTGGCGTCTTATTTTACTTTTAATTTGATTCACGCAAGAGAACGCTTGCTCGCACGAATATGTCGATCCAAAGATAGTCAGCACTCCAAATGCCAACTTCTTCACCTCACTGTAGCAATCTGGAAGACTATTCCACGCGTCGAATATAAGTGCCTCAACTCACGGCATTTCTTTACAGCTGTCAACTTTTGTTGCGTTATGTACATACATTTCTGGACCTCCAACTCTGTAAATTTTACACTCCACAAAGCTTTACTTTTTAAATCGATCAATTACATTTCTAGAGATCCAGTATCAATTCTCAATGGCTCATTGTGTGGATTTTGTTACTATTTGTGTTGAGAGGATTTACTGTGAATGCTAGAGTGGTTTTGTTGGTTTTGAATTGCTCACATCTGTCAGCAAATTCATCTTTAATTTTTTTATAACTGGGCTGAAATAATTTGTGTCAACAGTTGCACTGGTTTTATAGCGATATTGCTTTAGAAATTAAAAATGAAATAATTTACCTCTCTGAATATCTTCAGCAAAAATAATTAATTTTTCTCTGAAACAAAGCAATTATCTACCAAAACATAGGTCGGGTTTCCCTTTCCTTGCAGTTTTAAATTTATAGCACATTTAATTTCACTGTGATATCCACCATAAAGTAAAATTTTTCCTACCATTTGTCGTTCTCTAATTCAAGGTGCTTAATACCTTTTTCATTGAGGAATGTATTTATTTCATTCAAGCACAAAACAAAACGTTTCAACACCTTACCTTTGGAACGCCATCGCACTTTACTGTGAAGAATGAGGTCGGAACAGTGAGTCTCCTTTTAGTTTAAGAATTCTTTAAGCTGACGATAGTAGAGTACTTTTGACAAGATGCTGTTAACAATCTTGATTACCAAATTCATGACCTCAACTATTTCGGCCGGAAATGTTTGGGCACAAATCGCTTCTTGGTATATTATGCAGTGAAGCGCAAGAATTTCGTGGTTTATTTTGCTTTGAAGAATCGTTGTTGCCCCTTTATTTTTTTCCTGTTATACTCTGGTTCCATCAGTTGCTATTGAAACGATTATATTTAAATCGATCTTATTGTCTTCAAGGCATTTTTGCACGGCATTCGCTATATCTTCCCTTCTAGTTTGTCCCGAGAGCGGTAGCAATCCTAGAAGTTCTTCTTTTGGACCTTGGGAAGACATATACCTGACAAAAAGGGCAACTTGTGCCATGTCTTTTATCTCGCAAGACTCATCTATAGCAAGTGATAAGGTAGAAGAAAGTTGAATATCTTCCACCCGCAAATGTGTTACATTTGAAGACATTTTAGCTATTCTATCTTGTACTGTTTTAGCGGATAATGGCAAATATTTGATATTTTTTTTTCAAGATTTCTGGTTTGTTTTTGAAATCATGAAACAGTTCTTCAGATGCACGTATGAAGCAATTTTTGACATACTCACCATCTGTGAATGGCTTGACTTTTTTTTTTTTGCATTTTCTACTGATGCCGCGAAGCTTGCCAGATTAATATTACTTGTAGATTGCTTCCAGTTACTTAACATGGAACTTGATTCCTGTTTTTGTTTTTGGAGCTCATCGACAGCGTCTTTTCGTTCTTCGCCTGCGGGATATTTTCTAACAAACTGAGTATGTTTTGCAGTGAAGTGTCTCTCTAAATTTGATTTCTTATTGTTTGCGAGTTTTTCGTGGCAAATGATACAAGTCGGAAGGCCATCTGAGTTGCATATGAAAGCGAACGACTCCGTTCAATCCCCATTGAATTCTCGGTACTCTTCTTCAGTTCTCTCTCTCTCTCTCTTTTTGTAGAGCCATGCTTGCGGGGAAGTTGTAATAAAAAAAAAAATTGTTATTTAGCAGATGACAAGTTTTGCAATTATTTACTATGTCAACGTATACCTACGTAAATACATACGAAAAGCTGGGTATAAGGAAATATAATTTGTCAAAAAACATTTCACAACGATATATATATATATATATTTCCCAATTAAAATTACTTACCTAAATAAAATAAATAATTTTCTAATAATTTAATTATTGAAATAAATAATTTAGATTCGAAACACTGTCTTACTCTCTCACGTACTGATTGATTATAAGTACATAGTTTCATCGCACCTGTGGTTGCCTCCCGTGTGCGGTGATCATCGACTGGCACGGACGGACTTATCAGGACGTGTTTATCACGGCACAGTTTAGTTTATTTTAATTTTGGCAAATATCAGATACTTAGTTTACGAGTAAAGGTGTTATGCCCAGCTGTGCCGAAATAAATGAAAATTGCTAAACATATAAACAATCTAAGACTGCAAATACCTACCTACTTTGATCCTCAGAGTTCGAAAAAAAAAAAATAGGTTTATTAAATAATAATTTATAGGTACTTACACTTATGATTATTATTTTAACGCTATTTTTTTAAACAATAAAAGCTATAAAATAGGTAATTTATTAAATATATATTTTAATAAAAACACTTACGCGGTAATATACAGCAGTAGCACTTTGTTTCTTTTTTGGCATTTCTTATTGACTTCAAAAAAGTAGTTGGGTGTCTTATTTGGAAAAAAAAAATATGTATTTTAAAAATATAATACTTATTATGTTACCTACCTTTGCTTCGTTTTTTTTCTCTTTATTATTATTATTATTATTACATATGTACATACATACCTTTGAGAAGATAATTTGCTTCTAACTCATCTACTTGAAACAACAAACTATACGTCACAGCCAAAGCACAGGTGAAAATACCAAATTGTCTTGCGTCGAAAGCGAATTAAACCCTACATAGAAACATACGATGATGGTGTCATTCGAGAGTTTCCGACGGACTGACGACGCTTGTCACGGGGTAGGGGTGCAGTGAAAAGCGTGTACAAGTGGCTGAGAGAAAAAAAAAGTGCCTAGTCCTTGTCAATGGATTCAGAACAATTTTTAAATGTTTTTTTTTTTTTTGATAAAATAAACAATATTTGCGTATGGAACTATAGAGCCGCAGCTTCACATCCAAAGAGCCGCAGGTTGCCGACCCCTGGGCTAGACGAAACACAAAAGCTAAACATGAAAAATGGGAGAAGTATTATAATAGACGCACGCGTGATGTACAAATTAAGGTGAATGACTGGGTCTTGTTAGAAACGCACCCTTTAAGTTCAGCAACAAGAAAAATTGTGGCAAAGTTAAAGCCAAAATTTGAAGGTCCGTATAGGGTGTTAGAAGTAAGAAAGAATAATGTCATCATATGGCGGTCGGGAAAAAGGTTAACGGTCAATGTCGATCAAGGGATAATATATCATCATAGGAAATGTGACGAGATTGAGATAGGAACAGGTCGCTCGGATAGCAATAGTTCACGTCAGGAAACGAGTAGTTGGGAAAGCGTAAAACGAAGATAAAATTAGTCGCAATATGGTAGGAAGAAGGGATCAGATGCAAAGCGTGAGTTAGAGGAAAAAGGGATAAAACTTAAGTCAAATCAACGTGAGAGACACACAGGTAGGACCGATAAACGCGGACCACTTATCAGATCACTACCTAGCTTTTTTTTCAAATAATAAAAAAATTAAAAGAAAACGCCAAGAAAGATTAGGATATAAACGATCGCATGGATCTTGTTCAAGTGGACCACAAAGAAAGTTGCAGAAACGTGTAGACCATAAAACAAATAAAAGACCATTGTCATCTGATAATAATAACATTTATATAAATAGGAAGAGGAACCGAACGGAAGGAGCAGCAGTTCAAGATAGAGAGAGGCATAACCTCAGACCACGAAAGAAGCAAGATCAAGAGACCCGACCAACCAGTAAAGTGAAGTCAGATCAAGCCAGGAACAGCTGAGGAGAAAACTACAGACCCTACATCAGGGAGCAGACAAGATCAAGGAGCAGGAAAACCAACAACAAAGAAATTCCTCAAAAGAGCAGACAAGAAATGAGAAGAGGAGCGAAGACTAATAGTACCTTATCCTTGGAGGTTCTAGTAGGAGATGCCAAGCCATAAAAATCAGGTTGTATTGTTTCATTTTATATTCTTTCCAACAAGTGGTCGGAAGAATTATTGCAGAGAAGGAAGTCTCGGGCAGTATTTAAAAATTATAATCCAAGCAAAAGTTGACACTACAATGAGTGTATTTTTTTTTTTAACTTTTGACTTGTAAAATTTTTTCTCAATTGATGGAGAAAACAATTGTAATTATGCATTTGTTTACTTCGATGCATGACTTCGCTGAGATACAATTCCTTTGGTTATTTGTTTTAATGATTTATTGAAAAATGTTTGTAATTGTATAGTGTGTATATGTTGTATATATATTGTTGTATTGTTTCATATTAATGTACAATCTGGTTCGGGGAAACGCGGCGTAGATAGGATACTAACAATAACATTAACGGCGCTGCGCGACTGATGGGGAGTTTATCGGAAGGTCCAGATGAAGTGTATATATGAAAATTAGTTGTAATTTAAAAGTGATATATAATGTATAAAAATTGTGAAATGTACTGTGGTATTATGTGAATATAGATTATGCCAAGTGACTTAAAGAGTTTTTATTTCAGGCTGACAGACCCTGAATTCCAATTTGAAAACCAAGTCTTAAAGTTATTGTAATCTCAAATGGATGGGGAAAAGCAATGGAAAATAAGAAGATTGTTATAGTAGTTTTAGTAACATTAAGTAGTATTTAAGTAGAGTTAAGTTAGTTAAGGGACATGCTGACCTCGTTTTTTTCCCATCCAAGTCAAAAATGGTTTATTCCCCGGTTACTCCGCTCAGATGACGTATGCCCACATATGTAAAAGTGAGAATCTACCATGATTAAAATGCATAAATGTTAATGTTGGTCTAGTTAATTGAGTAAAATTTATTGTGGCTGTCAAGAGCTCAAATTAAGGAGGAATATTAAAAATTAAATTTAAGATGAATAATGAAAATTAATAGTTTAAATGAGGATTCAAGGTTAAAATTTAAATAAAACTTAGAAAGTGAGGTGATTAAGAAATAAAAATTTAGGCACGTAATTTCTTAAGGGCAATTAAGACCCTCGAATAAATCACGTTTTGCTTCTTG
Source organism: Trichonephila inaurata madagascariensis (assembly GCA_019973955.1). NCBI lineage: Eukaryota > Metazoa > Arthropoda > Arachnida > Araneae > Nephilidae > Trichonephila > Trichonephila inaurata. Next base: position 197,743 of record BMAV01015719.1, on the reverse strand, counting down.
GAGGGGATTGTGACGGGCTCACGCGTCTTCTCTTTAACATAACCTCTGGGTTCTTTGGTGGCCAAGATTAATGGCAACTCTTTTCCAACCAAAACCCAAGAAGCGAAATGTGAAAAAGAAATGCAAATAAGATAGCTTTTAAATAACAGAAGTTTCAGTAAGTGAAATGTCAGTTTTGGGGAATGGTATGTGTGAAAGAGACTAGTGTTAATTGACAGCCACTCGTGAAGTTGCCTGGAAAACAAGCCATTAAAACAAGGCGCATACCATTGCACGCGCGCCCAGACGTTGCCTCATGACATCGATTCTAAATTTGGATTAAGGTAGGAAAAAATTATTTGATATTAGGACGTAATATTATTAGAAGTGAGAGTAGGCAAATTAAATAATTATAGTGGACTAAGTTACGCGATTCGGTTTAACCATTACTG
>BMAV01015719.1:170292-197212 GCA_019973955.1 Trichonephila inaurata madagascariensis | reverse complement strand
TTCTTAATAAAGTCATATTAAGAATCAAAAATGTCTATTCCTTTTGCAAACCCTACACCTCTAACTCACGCTGACAATCAAAGATACGGTCACCAAAGGGGGGCGGTATCACAAAGCATAGATAGACAAACTTGAGTAAATATAATATATTTTGTAGAAAATTGTTACTTTCCATCTCTAAATACTAAAGTACTGGGAAAAAAACGAGAAGATTCATGCGTAACATTACCTATATATATAAATTCACATCCATGTGAAGAATAGGTTTACTTGCTAGTAGCATATAAGTACAAAAGAAAGAATTTAAGAACTTTCTATAGTATTGAAAAATCAAACCAAAATTACAGGATTATTTCAAATGTCTGACATAATGTTTTACATAGAGTTCAATGTCCCCATTGGGGTAAGAGCCACACCATTATAAAATATACAATTCATGAAGTTGTAAAAAAAATTCATTTTCATCAACGATAAATATACATAAATCAAATACTTCTACATCAACTTTAATATTTTATGTACTAAATTACTTTAAAAAGCTTAACATACATTGTAAAACAGATACATCTATAAAATCCACAACTCATATCCATAATTATCTTTACATGCATAAAAAATACTGAGTTTTCAGAAATGAAACTATTTTAAGAATTTGAGCAAAAAAGGAAAAGAAGTTAAATAATGAATAAACTAATAATTACTTCTTGAGTAGCCAATTTCAAAGAATTAGTCTCTGGGAATTCAAAAAAAAAAAAAAAAAAATTGAAGATGATGGGGGAAAAAATGCACTTTCACCAAAAGATAATTTTCTACACATTTATCTAAAACTTTCATATTAACTAATATTCTATATACACAGGCTTCAAGAAATAAACTTTTTACAAGCTTAATATGTACTTAAAAAAGTAAGATAACATATCATCAAATTAGTAGGTATCGGATCGTGGCTTGCCTTGTCACGAGTTCGAGCCCAGTACCACTAAAGACCCGCCGTGTTGGGCAGCGATGCACGTTAAATCTGTCGAGAGCTGAAACGTCCTCCCGTCGGTGTGGTAGTTAGGAGAGGGGGCTGCCAGCTCAGGTGTCGTCCACGTCACTTGACCATGGTTCAAAATTACGTGGTCCGTCGCCAAAAGCCCTCGTGTAGCTGAACAGTGCGACGTAAATATTCAATCAATCCGCCCTCAAGATAGTAAAGACTGAAATGAGATCCACTATGGAAAATGGAAAGCTTAACAGTTTGATGTTGCTGTGCGCTTAAAATGATATTGCAATGGAAATTGATTACAATGATGTTATTAATGGTTTTCTCGAAAAAATAATTCGTTTTTCGAAAAAAAACCCTTCGTTGTACAAGTACGACAGTAACTCAACAAAGCATAAGGATGTCGGAAAGTAAAAGACAGTAAAGCGATAAACGATGAAAAATATGATAACAGTTCATGACAATGTATAACTCTATACTGTGATTGCAAAAGATTTTATTAATTTACTGTACTAATTTACAAAAGCGTGATGTCGTAAAGTAAAAAATGAACAGGAGTGGCCAAACCATACCACTATCCTTTCCTTACGACTGTCAGTCCAGGACACGGATGGTGAATCATGGAAAGACTATCCAAACAGCAAAAACAAAAAAAGAGTAAGAGAGTTAAGGGAAAATCCCTCCGCGGAAACAAAATAGGAAAAGTAAGAAATGAAGGAGGAAGAGGGGTAATTTGGAAATAGGGAGGGTGCGTAACTATTGAAGTGCCTAGGGAGCCGGGGAGGTTAAAAACGGCCCTGGTTTCATGTAATGTTCCTCGACTATTAGTAATCAGTCTCTTATGATTAAACAATCCGATATATACAGGTAAAGCTCCAAAAGATTAGGCGAAACAATGAGATTATTTTTAAAACACAGTTTACATATATATTTTTTAGAAACGCAAGTTAAGTGTACTTTTTGGACTTGAATATTTTCATAAAAGCAAACAACGAAATGTCTAGGAAAAGATTTGAATAATTTGCTTGTATATAATAGTAATTTAAATTAATATGACGATGTGTACAATAATAAAGCAACTTTCATGTAGAAGTATTAATTTTAAAGCGTTTTAATTTTAGAGAGTAAAAATTTACATTTTCATCTTTTAAAATTTCAGCATCACTATATTAAAAATATATAACCAGAGTGTTGCCAAATTAAGAAGGGAAATACTGTAGGTAGCATAGAGACGAACATGGGGTTGCAAACCACACTTAATCGGTGAAAATTGCGATAACAGTAGCCGTCGGAAGGACGATGAGCCAGACGAAGGGAGTGGTCAAACGAATGCGGGGATTTGAGGCACCGTGGTAGGTTTAAAGAAATCTGCAAGTATGCAAATTTCCGGAGTTGTTGTTGCCCTAATACCACCTGTCTGACGTGTCAGATCGAGGTCCACGAAATTCATGATGAGAAGGGGCTAGATGTACATCTGTCGTTGGCCGTAGCCTTGAGCACCATACAGGTGACAGTACGATTTAGCTTGGTTCCACCTTAATTTTGAGGGAGAACACCCTGGGGGAGGGTCACCTCTCCTCCCCTGCCACCAACCTCACGAGAGGATTGGCGGCTCGACGGCTGTTTAGAGTACCCCCATGCCACGAAAGCACTGTACATTTACAAACATCCAAGTCTTCTCCGAGATTCAAACCCAGGCCCTATGGCACAGTAGTCAGCGTCGCTAACCACTATACCGGATGGGCAACTCCTTGAGTTGTTGAAGGGTGTACAGGCTAGTGCGCACCAGAACGTGCAATTCATGCACGATGTTATACCAGCCCGTTTTTCGATTGCAGATAGTAATCACCTGCATTCTACATATCCCGGGAGGTAGATTGAACGCGACGGACCTATTGCTTGGTCTCCATGTTCCCCGAACCTCAACTCCTTGGATTTCTTCTTCTGGGGCTACATGAAATCGCTTATGTATGAGATGCCGGTGGCTAAAGTGAAGAATCTTAAGGCACGGATCGGCGTCGCTTCAGCTGCCATCGCCAGCACATCGGAGCTGCGACCCATTGTTCGTATTGTAAACAGGCTTTGCGTCTAATTAATGTATTTCTTACCTCTTATTGCACCTTTTCATTCCGCTAGACATCACGCCCTTCATAAATGTTTTTGTGAATTACCTAAACGTGGTTTGTGACTATGTTCTATGGTGATTTCTCATCCCCCATGCAGCCTATTATCCCCCTATGAATTTGTTGAATTCGGCAACACCCTATATATGGAGAGAGTTTATATACAATTTAGAAACACATTAGTATCTGTTTTTGCTTCCTTTTTCCCGTAAAAATAAAAATAGTAAGCTGCGAAGAAAAGGAAAGAGCTATATAATCTTTTAGCAGACCAGCTGATGTTAATATGATTTTTTTTATAATTATAGAGTTCCTTCAAAACAAGATTTTCATATTGGCAGTAGAATAGTCAAAAAAAATTATGGAAAATGCGACAAAAAAAATTTTTTTGAGTTAATTTTTTTGAATTTCCTTCTGTTTTTAAGGGCTCTTAAACATAACGTTTTTAACTAATACAAGTGTATGGGGGAATGAGAAGAAAGGCTTTTTATTCTGTGATCTGTTCTTAAAGTTCACATATTTCCCAAGTTTATTTTTTGTGAACTGGATATTATGTCATAATTTTTCTCGAAACCTACATTCAGAGAGGTATGTTTTCCCTGTCATTTTTTATGCACTCCAAATGAGAAATCTCGCTTCATACAGATTATGAGATATCGACACTGCATTTTACTTTAGTCTGATTGAATAATCTGAAAACTGTTCGAAATTTTTTAAGTATATTTTAGGTACTATTTTCATAAAATAACACTAACAATTATGAGAAATCAAATGTTGATTTATTAATACAAATTTTAAATATGAATGAAAAAATAATAAGTATACACACATGTAAACAGATATTTTGTATATATATATATTTTTTTTTACAAAGTAAACTATGACTAAGATATTAAGAGAATATGAGATTACTGAAATCAAAGTTGTGTTTCTCATAACTATAAATATTTTCTTTTTCTTTCTTTCTTCAGCTATATAATTAAAAAAAAAATTGAAATTTTCTACGTTTTACATATTTATTATGGATAATACTTCCTTCCTAAAATAATGCAGGCATTTCATTCATTTTTGAAAGTACAATGTAGTTAAAATAATTATAATATATCTGCAATTTTTAGCAGAATTTTTTTTGTAAAAAAAAAAAAGAAAAAAAAAGGAAAAAGAAAGGAAAAAAAAAAAAAAGAAATGTACACAGTTAGATCTCATTTACTTTTCTAGATTTTCATTGATTTTTTCTAAAGTAGTTGGAAGAAATGGCAATCTCCTCAATCTTCAAAGCTGTAAAATTTATTTTCAATAAATCTACAGAATTCTGGTTCATCTTTCTTTCTTTGAGATAAATACTAACACTTTTACAACAATCAGATAGGCAAAAAATTCAATTTCTCAAAAAGTTTGCCTAAAACTGTTGTGTTTATAGTTAAAAGAGATGTTATTGCTACACAAAAATTAGAAACTGAAGAAGTATTTTTATTTTCGATCAAGATTAGAAGAAATAACAGAGCAAGGTTTTGTTTGTATACATTTAGTGGAAAGAAAGAAAGAAACCAGGAAAAAATAAAGGCAAAATGAAATACAATAACAAAATATAAAATGAATGTTAAATAATCAAAATAACTGGAGGGAATGTTATTCAAGACCAAATTTCAAATTTTACTGTGAGATAATATTTAAAAAAAAAAGCAAAATTATAAACACATTTCAAATACAAGCATAAAAATAAATTTAGTTTTTCTAACTTAAGTAAAACAATTAAAAAATGCATTTCTAGATCTAAACAACTCATTCAATTTATTTTTGGTTATAAAAAATATACACAGATAGACATACTTCAATAAAAACACAAAGTTCCATTAATGGAGAATTTATTAATTAAATGACAAATTTATACGACAGAAATACTTCAGAATAAGCATTAAAAATTCATCTTTAATATTCCTGAAACATCACATACATGCACTTATACACAGTTCACAACAGAGAAATTTATACAATATTTTCTCTAAAAATGTAACACAATTCACAAACATTTTTAAAAACTGCAAAGAAATTTCATGTTAAAAACCTCTAAAAATTTTAATATTCTATAAATAATAAAAATTGATCAATTGAGAGCCAAAATGGTATAATAATCACAGGTCTTTAAATACATTTTAAAAATATAAACATTCTACAAAGATTTTAGTATCACACTTTAGTAAACAAGTACATTTAAAAAATTGCTTAATATTCTGTGGAAAAAAAGCTAAATAAAAAAATTAAAAAGTATAGTATTTTGAAGATGCCACAAAGTTTATGAAATATTAAAATGTGTGTGCATTCTTCTCTATACATTCCTTCTTAATTAATGCAATAAATAACATACTATTCATCTCAAAAAAATTTCTAACTAATCCTATTAAATACAGAATACAATGAATATCAATAATTTTTTTGCAATCCAAAACAGTGCAATTATAATTTGGAATCAGGAAACATTATTAGTACCATTCTTAATTTAAAAAAAATTGTTTAGTAGCTGAATTCAATTCACACACAATCTATACTTTTTATTGCAAAATGTCATAAATACAAAATAATTTCCTAAATACATTTTTAAATACGCTTGAAAAAGCATTAAAGAAACAAAGTTTATCAAAACAAATTTTTAAAAAAATTTCAGAAATTAATATTTTAATCATTAGTTTTACATAATTGCCTAGCTTGATAATATATTAACATAATTTTTTTTCTTTTCAAACTGAATCAAATTAAATCACACGCATGCACATATTTGGGAAATTCAGTACAATAGTGCAGCAATTAAAAGAAAAAGTAATCTTAGGCTGAATAAGTAATTTAGTGATAATCAGAAAGTAAATATTTAATGAAATTTGAGAATCATATAGCATTTTAAGATATTAAAAATAATTCAGTTAAATTCCTAAGAATTAAATTCCCCAAGAGTATTTCTGTTTTGAGAGTAACTGGAAGATACAGCTGCATTATCAGACACAGATTGGTAACTAGCAAACGATGTAGGTATGTTAGCATTTTGTAGGAGAGGCGTTGTTTCTCTTCTGCTTTCTCCATCAGAATCAATATCATTTCTAGAAGATTCACCAAGCACAACAACTCTTTGTTTGCATATTGGGCATACCCGTTTATTCTTCGTAAGCCATGGATCAATGCATTTAACATGATATCCTAAAAAAACAATATGGGTTGGGGATTTCAACTATAATTACATCTTTATCATATGAAACCTTTAAATCTGTATATTACAATATGTTGACAAATATGATAACTAATATGTATTTAACCAGTAAATGTATAGATATTTTTAGTAAGTTTTCTTAAGCAATACGCATATTAGAAATTGGATTTAAAAAACCTGAAATTTCGACATTCTGCACCCAATAGTTACTGCATTTTTATTTTTCAATGGTTTCACAAATATTAATTATGGAAGCAAAAATTATCTATATTAGAAGCATTTAAAACCTTGTATTTTTTTTTCAAATAATTTGAAACAACATTCATGCAATGATTTAAAATAAAGCTTGTAGAGGTAGATGGAAATAGAGTTATAGAGAAAAATGTAGATTGGTTTTATTGGCATATATATATATGAGCCATATTTAGTCAAGGAATGTGTGCGCTTTACACTGTTAATACCCTCCCTAGTAACCAAGTGTATCATGTAAATAATTATTTGATGTATATTTGTGATTTAGGTATAAAGAATAATTAGAATATATACTATATAAAGAACTTAGAAAAAGGTTAAGGCAAGTAGGGTTGAAAAAGGAAAGATTGCTGGGACATATTGGGGAAACCACATTCATGTTTACTGAAGCCAGTAAATCTCATAATAGGGAAATTCATTCAAGTACTTTGATGTGATTGTGATAATGAATGTTTTTAGCACAAGAGCCACATTTTGAATATGGATGTTTTTGTTACAAAAGCCAGATTCAACTATGGCACCAAATAACATGTTTCAATAAAATAGGCAATAAAAAACATTTTTTACATAAAAGGTAAAATGCACTAAAATTACACTGGCTGAAAATCGTTAAATTCGTTTAAAATTGTTTTAAAAAACAAGATATTGCATGTATAAGGGTTAAATCTGAATGAACTTTTACAGCAAAAGAAAAAAAAAAAAAAAAAAAAAAGAGGCCAAAGCTTGTAAACAATATCGAATATAAAAGCGGTCAGATAGTTTTTATAATGACAACTGAGTCCTCATGGGATATATTGAGCCAAATGCATTGTGAAAAAAATTAATTTCCCATACAATCTTTAAAAATTTTGCATTATATGTACTTAAAAAGATTGGCACTAGTATTTGCAATAACGCTATGAATAAAAATTGGAAATGGTAGGAAAAACGGTTTTTTTAAAAACATTTTTCGTTTGCCATGCACAAGCAATTTTAATCTTTTAAATTTTTAAGTGTTCTGAATGGGAGTTTTATTCTAAAAGAAAGAAAAAGTCACTTATTCTTCAAAATCAGTGTAAGAATCCGACTATTCAAATAATTTGTAAAATTTACATTCTATCATTGGGATGTCTGTATGCAAATGATCAACATAAAGTGAGTTTTCCTCCAGAGCATCGAACATATGTCGACGATCCCGTGCTGTTCACAAATTTATTTTCTAACTAATTTTTAAAATAAAAAAAAATGGCGTAGAAAGTATGACTAGAACAGATAACAAAAGAAGATAAAGATAACAAAACAAGAGGCATTTCACAAGAAGGGAGATTTCACAAGATAACAAAAGAATGAAAATAAATGCGTAAGCTTCAGATAGGGTTACCTGAAATAAAACTGTTGTAGCTGGCGTTTTACTCAACAATTTGATTGGAAAATATTACACCCATTTTACCTGATCAACAACATTTTTGCCTACATGGTGAATGTTTAAAAATTAAAGCAGCATCCCCCCCCGCCCCAGGTGGGGGTGACACACGGTTTTTGAATTTTGGGTAAATTTTTAGACAAATTACAAGGATACAGGGATTATACGCTTGTCTTACACACGGATCGGCTTATGCTCGGAAGTATATGGTAGTAATATTTTATTTTACAGCCATTATTGTTCACAAATTTACATATCAATTTGGTCAAAGTTATAATCAATAATAATTTACAAGATACTCACCATGTAAACAAGGTAATATTCGAAGTTTTTCTTTGTTCTTAAAATCATCCAAACATATAGCACATGTTTCATACGGATCCCCTTAAGAAAATTTACCCATTATTATATACGTTGATTTAAAGTTACGCATACTTTCAAAGAAATAAAAGTAAAATGTGGTACTATACCTTTCTTAAATGTCGAAACTTGTAACTGACTTAAGTGTTGTGTATCAAGACGAGAGTTCCGATTTGATTGAGCTTGTTGCACAAACCTAACAATCTGAAAACATGGAAAATTTACATTAAAAAAATATATCATCAATAAAACAAAAACGATTCTTGAAGATCCTAAATGCTCTGGAAAAGGAATAATAGTCAATAATAATTTTTAAAAAATTATATTGAAATTAAAGCTTCTAAGAGAAAAAAAATTTAAACAAGAAGAAACAAGTCACTAAAAAGAACCTTTCAATATAAATATTGGAAAAAAAAATTAAACTAAAATTCACAAATAAAATCCTACACTATATTTTGAAATTCTAAGACTTGTACAATTTACTATGAAGTTAATAAATATATCAGAAGAAAATACAGAAACAAATAATGCATGGACAAAAAAATTAGCGCACCAAGAAATAATTGCGGAATCGTAACGAAACTTGGGATGAAGGTACATGTCGGGGGAGAAATGTAAATGATTAAAAATGCAGCGTGATTGCGCATTACGTATAGTTGGTACCGGGCGTTTAACGTCGTTCTCCGTGGAGTATAAAATAGGTAACCAAAGCTTGTTTGAGTGTACTGAATCGTTTAGAAAGCAAGAGCTAAAGTATGTGACGGGCTCACGCGTCTTTTCTTTAACGTAGCCTCTGGGTTCTTTGGGGGCCAAGATTAATGGCAACTCTTTTCCAACCAAAACTCAAGAAGCGAAATGTGAAAAAAAAATGCAAATAAGATAGCTTTTAAATAACAGAAGTTTCAGTAAGTGAAATGGCAATTTGGGGAATGTTATGTGAGTGAAAGAGATACAACCGTGAATTGACAGTCAATTGTGAAGTTATCTGGAAGATAAGCCATTAAGTCAAGGTGCATACCATTGCACGAGCGCCCAGACGTTTCTTCATTAGATTGAATCTTAATTTGGATTAAGGTAGGATTGATTATTTAATATTAGGACTTGTAATATTATTAGAAGTGAGAATAGGCGGATTAAATAATTATAGTGGTCTAAGTTACGCGATTCGGTTTAACCATTACTGTGTGTTTGTTCATTATAGATTCTTGCTTAAATAATATTATCTAAATTGTTACGACATTTAAGTTCCACTCTTAATAAAATCATACAAGAATTAAAAATGTCTATTCCTTTTGCAAACCCTACACCTATAGCTCACGCTGACAATCAAAGATACGGTCACCCAAGGGGGGCGGTATCACAGGTAGACATGCCATTACGCCGTTTTCGAAGACAATATGAGCAGCTGTCGCAGTTTGAGAGGGGAAGAATCATTGGCATGATGGAAACTGGGTGGTCAGCTAGGCGAGTAGCTCGTCTATTAGGCCGCTCTGATTGTGTTGTGAGGCGGTGTTGGGACCAGTGGATCCGATAGATGTCATTTACACGAAGATCAGGCTCAGAACGCCCTCGACAGACCAGTCGTAGCGAAGACCACCACATCGTAAGAAATGCACGCGTACAGCCAACTGCTTCATCGGTCGCCATCCAGGCACAGGTAGCACCTTCACTAGGGACACCTGTGTCTTCTCGAGCGGTGCCCATTACGTGTGCTGTCCTTGATGCCCACCCATCGACGTGTCCGTTTGGAGAGGTGCCGCGCACGAGGAAACTGGACTGCAGCGGAATGGAACCAGGTCGTCTTTAGCGACGAATCCAGATTCAATCTTAGCAGTGATAACAATCGTGTTCGTGTGTGAAGACCCCGCGGTGAACACCTCAATCCTGCCTTTGCTTTACAGCGACACACCGCTCCCACAGCTGGCATGGGGTGCCATTGCCTACAATACACGGTCACCTCTTGTATTGATCCGTGGCACCATGACAGTACAGCGGTATGTCCATGACATCCTGCAACCACATGTGTAGTCACTAATGCAACGGCTCCCAGGAGCCATTTTTCAACAAGACAATGCTCGGCCTCACACGGCAAGGATGTCACAAGACTGTCTCCGCACTGTTACTACCCTTCCTTGGCCTACCCGATTCCCAGATTTGTCTCCAGTCGAGCATATCATGGAACATTTGGGACGGCGAGATGGGAATCCCACGAGTTTGAACGAACTAGAGGCAATGCTACAGCAAATATTGAACGAAATATCTCAAGATATCATATAGAACTTGTATGCCTCAATGCCCGATCGTATCGCATCGTGCATTCGCGCTAGAGGGGGTTGTCTGAAATAAATGATCCTTTTTCTTTGTTTTTCTAATCATTTACTTATATCAAAGTATTCATTACGTATGCAAAATTTCGTTTAATTTTGACGACGCTTTTGGTGCGCTAATTTTTTTGTCCATGAGTGTATAATGACTTTTGAAGGTATCCGACTACTTGCGAATTTTTTTAAAAAAAGAATGAGGATATGGGGATTTTTTTTGTGGTTTTTAGATTTGTTACGTACATTTCAAGAAAAATATGATAAAATTAAGAAGAAAAAAAGAAATTATTATTACTAAAAGGGGAAAAAATTGGTAAACATTTACAAAAAATTATATAAACGGGGCCCATTCTGTACAAAAAGTTTATGGACTAATTTTCAATTTTGATGAGTTGCTTTGCTATTCATTTTTGAAATGACCTTCAGGATAAGATATATTTTAATTTTTACAAAAACTAGAGCTTTTTTATCTTAGTTATATGAAATTGCTTTAAAAAACAGCGATTATATTCACGTAAGGAACTGTAAATTTTGTAATAAAACAGTGATTGATAAATCTGAAGGTTAAAACACTTCTACTATTATACAGAACATACACAAAAAATTTAAGTTAATTATTTTCAAAACCTTTTGAGCAATCGCTGTCCCCGTTTGAGCATTTTCAAAAGAACACGTTTTAAAGCATGACATTTTGCTTAAAGTAGTGTGATCTGCTTTTACTAAAACACTTCTAGTTTTTGTTCTAGTCAATTGAAAATAATGAATTTGGTATTTTTATAAGGTTAATAAGATGGCCTATAAAATAAAATCATAAAAAAGTGTCAATTTTCGGCAAAATTCACAATTCTAGGGCAGTCGGATACCATAAGTAAATGAAAGAAAGAGTAACAAATATTTTTGAAAGGATTAATTTAATTATATTTATAAGCATGAGATTATATTTTCTACGTTTATAGGGTACTTTTTCTATAAATAACTCAAATTTCAACATTTTCACTGATTCTCAACAAACTGTGTTAAGGACAATCAATGTAATGCAGAAGTAATTGAATTAAGCCAGCCAAATGTTTAAAAATATATATACAAATAGAGGTACTTTTGTTCAACAAATTATAAATGAAAAAAGAAAAAAAAAAAGAGAAACTATTTCTAATACATACAGTTAGCGAGTGAATATTAACGTCGTCCTATTCAGCTACACGAGGGCTTTTGACGACGGACCTCGTAGTTTTGAATCATGGTCAAGTGACGAGGACGACACCTGAGCTGGCACTCCCCTCTCCTAACATCCACACCACACCAACGGAAGGACGTTTGAGCTTAAACAGATTAAACGTGCATAGCTCCCCTACACGGTGGGTCTTCAGCGGTACTAAGCTCGAAGTCATTACACACCGACCACGAGTCCGTTACCTTGACCACTAGGCTACCGCGGCCACTTAATACACATAGAGACAAAAGTCTGAAAAGCTACAATTACTTATTGAAAGAGCAGCGGTCTGTTGACATCTGTACAAGAGATATTTAAAAAGGATAAGAGAAAAGCCCGAAAAAAATATAGCCATAAATAATATAAAAACCTTACATAATTTTCCCAAAAAAACAACCATCTAATATACAGTCGGACCTCTATTTAACGAAGTCGCTAAATCCAAAAAAAGTAAAAATAAAATCGTTATGTGAATAATTCATTAATATAGAGATTAATCTTTCAATATATTTTATATATTTACCTTTAAAAAAATAATAATATTGTCCAGAAATACACCGTATTTTCAACTTTAAAGAAGTAATTTTATATTAAAATTAATAAATTTTAATTACAGTTTCTACTTTTAGGCTAACAAGTAATTTTAAACATATATTTTTTTATAATCAATAATTATAGCATACATAGGCACATGTGTTCTTAAATTTATTTACTGGTAAAGTCTGTTAATTTTGTTTGGAAAATGTTTTCTCTCATAATACGCCTCGCATCTTTGCAACGTACCAATACCCACTTCAGGCGTTGTCCTATATCACAATTCAGAACTCATTTACAAATTAATAAACTGAGTCTTAAAATAAATGATATGACGGCGAGTGTTTCTCAATTAAATAAAACATTTATTAAGCTATTTACATGGATGCATAGAAAAAGTTTTTTTTATTTATTGCGCACGCTCAAAGCCGTTTGATTTCTCTAAACACAAGAGGAATTCTCCCTTTCCCTTTTCGGAGCGTTTCACCTCCCCGTTGCCACAGGCGAGAACAGAAACCCCAGGCGCTCGTCTGTCATCTGGTCGTTCTCACTCCTTTCCTCTCCCTCCACTCTCTCTCCATTCGCAACAGGCGTATTTTCTTCAAACTGTAATCCACGACGAATTGTTCCAAATGATTTTATGATTTCCTCATACGAAGGTCCAAAAATATTTTAAATATAGGGAGAAAAAAAATATCGAATTACAGGAGAAAAAGTTCGTTGAATAGAAAATGCACTTTGCTATTTGGAGGTTATTATACGAAGAAAATCGTAAAATGTTCTTGGTTCCTGGAAAAAGTTTGCAAAATAGAGGTCCAACTGTATTTACTTCCGACTTAGTAAACAAAAAATAGACTCAAAATTATTTATGTTAAAAATAATAAGGGGAGGAAGGGGGTGCAGTAACTAGTCTTCTAATATGAAAGATAGCTACAATATTGAAACAAAATCTTTAATACAGAAGCAATTTTACTATAAGAAACTAGCACTTCTGATAATTAATAATTCGTAATAAAAATTTTTCTTTTATTATTTGATACTATTTACATCATCAAACAATAAAAGAAAATTTTTAAATAAAATAGTAATTTAAAATAAAATTATAATTAAAAAAGAATATAAATTAATTAGATAATTAAAAATAATATAAAATAATAATATAAATTAATAGGATAATATAAAATAATTAATAATATAAATTAATAGAATACTATAAAATAATTAAAATAATATAATATAAATTAATAGATTATAAAATAATTAAAATAATAATATAAATTAATAGAATATTATAAAATAATTAAAATAATAATATAAATTAATATATTATAAAATAATTAAAATAATAATATAAATTAATATATTATAAAATAATTAAAATAATAATATAAATTAATAAAATAATAATTTCAAATAAAATTTAAAGAATAAAGAAATACCAATAGATTGCGAGTACAAACCCCGGGAAAAAAGTTATTTTTCGCTGTTATTCTATAATTTGTTAACAGAAAACTGAATAATTAAACAAGAGCAAAAAGTCGAATTTTGTGCACGCACATGACACAATTTCATTCTAGATTCCTTCATGTGAATAAGATTATACAGGAAATGTAATTAAAAAAAAAAAGAAAGAAATCTGCTGAAAAAAAATACTTATACGTTATCCATTAACAACACTTAACCATAACTAAGAATAATTAATAAGATTAGATTCATATATTGAAACGTACACCAAGAGGCACACCAAAGAAGATTACTAAAAATAAAACAGTTGTTAGTAGCAAGAGATACTTCGTGGTAAGAACAAGTCGTATTGTATGTGAAATGTTGGGTTTCAGCAAAATCCAAAACCTAAAGAGAAAAAAAATTCAGAATAAAGAAGAAAGCAAATAGAAACAAAATTAGCAAAAAAGGAAGAAAAATTAGATGATTACTAAAATGTTAATTAAAGCATTAAAGTAATATGAAAAAGGTACTTATAAATAAAATTTTTAGACATTCATACTATTACAGAATAATTCTAATGCATTTTATAGTTACAAGAATAGTAACTAAAATAATCTTTCTCTCCATTTCAAAGCATAGTAATAAAAAGACAAAAGTAATTAATTGATACTTTACTAATTCCATTAAAATAATAATTGATACCATACATATATAACCTAGATAAAGCAGAATTATGCATTCTTAAGCATCAATTTTGAGTGTTAATGGTTTTCTTATACTTCAATACATTTAAGAAAATTTTAAAACCGTAACTGAGGGTAAAAAAATTACTGAAACAATCAGATAATCATGTTTTAATTCTTTAATCACTTCATTCTACATTTTTTTAGACCAACACATCACATATAAATTTACCTCCTATTAAAATATAATCTCTACAAACAAATTTACAATAAATATAATTAAAGATTTATCATAATAGTGCTTTATAGTATTAAATAAAAAAATAAGGAAAATAACTATAAAAAAATTAAACTATCAATTAAAACACGGAATGAAAATATTGATTGCACAGTATTATTTACTTAATTATCTGTAGAAAAAAGAATACTCCAAATTTTTTTATTAAACAAAACTAATATTTACAACAAAAAACTCCCCGAAAAACAAACTTTTAAATATATTTCAAAACATTTTTATTTTTTGAGTATCACAATAAAAAATTTTCCTATAAAATTTTGACGAGGGGGGGGGGGGGTACTTTTAAGCCCGCAATCAAACGGCGCAGGAGATGAGAAACGAAAAATCAAACTCTGTATAAAAAGAAAGGTGGTCATAAAGCGGGTTTCTCATTAAAAAATCCCACTTGGATGTTGGTTGTTTGTGAGAAGATCGTGTTATGCCTCGCATAAAGAGAAATGGCGACCAGCACGTGTCGGAATTACAGCAAAAGGATCGTGGTCTATCGAGAGTGTAGTTTATCCTTCCACGATATTGCTATTGGCATTTGTCGGAATTTAACGCTTGTCCTTAGTTTATACAATCGATTGGTTCAGGAGAGTCATAATGAACGTCATGTAGGATCTCAACGACCTCCAACCTTTAAGGTATCCGACTACGTTCGGAACCGTAATTTTGCAAAAGCGTAAAAATGGATAATATTTATGATATGTAGTGTCACTTAGATTAGAAAATGTATATAAAATTGTTTTAAGAATAGTATTACTATAAAAAATTATTTAAGTACAATATTTTGACAAAAAATGAACATAGAATGACCCATTTTCAAAATATTCTCCTTTTGTGAAAAATCCTTCTATTATAATAATATTTTGCCTGTATATAGCTCAGACCTCTGTACAGGGGCTCAACTAGAGAGAATTTTAGTATATAACTTAGAAGTGGGTTTACCCATGTTTTACAACAGAGGGGAGAAATTTTAAGGAAAACGCCGATAATTATTTCAAATGGTTGTAACTCTGAAAATATTGTGAATTTCTCAAAAATTATAGTTGAGCCTCTGTACAGAGGTCTGAGCTATATGCAGGCAAAATATTATTATAATAGAAGCATTTTTCACAAAAGAACATTTTGAAAAAAGGTTATTTTTTGCCGAAATATTGTATTTAAATAATTTTTTTTGTCAAAATGTAATTAAAACAATTTTATACATGTATTCTAATCTAAGTGACACTAAATATCATGAAAATTATCCATTTATGTACCCTTTTAAAATCACGGTTCGAACGTAGTCGGATACCTTAACGACCAAGAGGGCAGGTAAGTTGTCCGGTTGGCCTTGCATGATACAGGCACATCACGGAATTTGCGCTAGGAAGTGGGTGTATTTTCAGCACGACGTGTATCCTCACAGACAGTGCGATGACATTTGGAGCAGCCGAATTGTATGTACGGCAATCATTATTGTAATCACTACATTTTACTTCACACTACAGCATAGAGTCACACGGCGACAGTGGTGAGCCCAACGACAAAAATGGTAACAGGAATGCCACCATGTCGTCTATTCAGACAAATTCCTGTTCTGCGTACAGCATAATGATAGTTTGGAGGCACTGAGGAGAATGCATGTGATCTGCTTGCATTTGACATCATCATACAGGCACCTGGTATGGGTAGCCACTGGATACACGACGCGAAAACGATCTTGTTCGCGTCGTCGGTAATCCGAACAGCAAGTGTTAATTTCTAGGCCGGTGCTGTGCCTTTTTTAGAGGTCTCGGATAAGCCATTTTTCAACAAGATAACACAAGTCTGCGTGTTGCCCGCCGTGTCTTGACTGTTTCTCTGACCAACACGCTCTCCATATCTCTCAATCATTGAAAACATCTGGTTTTGGGTAGCTAAGAGGAGAGACTGGGATGCCACCACTCTCTAGGCACACGACTGATGAAGTATATCACAGACTTGAAGCAGCATGGAATGACCTTTGCTCGTATTTGTCATTCAAACCCAGTTGGACTCGATACCTAATCGGTTTAGAGTCGTTTCAGGTGTGTGCACTAATTTTAGACGTAGTATATACCCCAACTGCCTACAAATTTAATCATGTTTTCTTCCTTCTACATACTGTATAGTACAATAAGTAAAGTTTTGTTATTTGCTTTCCTCCCCGGTGTCGCAATTTTAAAAGGCCAGCTGCATATAAAGCAAATCGCGAGCTTTTGAATAAACACAATTTTAAAATCAGCGACTAAAAAAAAATCATAACAATACTAATTTCAAAAATGATCTTACATCTACATTGGCGTAGCTAGTCCTGAGTGGGCCCTGTATCAAAATTCCATGGGGCCCTTTTTAAGAAAATAAATAAAAAGGATCGCATTGACAAAACTTATTTGAAAGTGTCAAAATATTACACGTGTTGGGCCCCATGCAGTATGGGGGCCCTGTATCATTGATACTACTGATACGGTGGTAGCTACGCTCCTGTACTATGTTCACTCTACGATAGGAAAAAAAGTTGTACCCGGAAGAAGTTGAATGGTATGATTAAAATTCGGAAGTACATTGTGTTTTTCGGTTCGCTTGAGCATGCGACACGTGCAGGTCAGCTTTTGAATTGACTAGAGTGCCACCGATTAAAGCTGTTGTGTTGCTTTCATCATTTTTGGTTGGATTATACTACGGAGAAAAGTTCGCAAGATATTTAAGCAACTGGCAGGGTCTGATACAGGGCAGAATAATTTGGTTTCCAGTAGGTGGATAGTTTAATCCAGAGGTCGCCAAAGTGGTGGTCCGTGAGAAAATTTTGCTCGTCCCCAGAAAAATGTGGAATATATACTTACGCATCACGATAAGTTATTTTTTAAGTTGCATTGAAATATAACTCAATTTATAGTAATACATAAAAAGTTATAAAAACGCTACTTCATAGAATAACGCCACGTCAAATAAGTCGTACAGCTGCAGTTGCATTGTTATATGGGGATAATAGGTCAGTGTGCAGCGAAAATTCAGGATAATAATTTAAGCAAGCATCTAAAAGAAAGCCTCATTGACCTATAATCCGACGAAACTCAAATTTGAATTTCATTCATCCTTATCAAGATCTCAGATTTGGCTTTCCATAAAAAGTGAATACCCTTTTAGTGCACCGGCGATGAAAATTCCACAACTTATTAATGTGAAAAGGCCTTTTCATCTGTCACAGCCATCAAAACATGGTACTGATCTCAGCTTGAAATAAATTCAGTTCTCCGTCTTGCAGTAACAATATTGGATCCAAAAATCCATGATCTTATTTCAATTAAGCAGAAACCCATCACACTAGGAATGCTAAAAGTTTGATATGCTTAAACCATTTTTTGGTTAGTTTTTACAGTTTTTTTGTTTATTTTATTATGGTTTATTAACAAAGCTTTCATAATTTGGTTACAATTAATAGTTTCATTTTATTAACTAAGTATATTTTATGTGTTCTTTATCCCAATTTTTTTTATAAATATATTTAACACTTAAAAAATCCTGTTAGTGGTCCGCGGGATTTAAATTATGAATTTACTGGTCCGTAAGGTCAAAAAGTTTGGCAACCCCTGGTCTAATCGACGAATTACGACGTATCGATCACCGTGATGTTACTGTTGCATGCCACTGGCAGAGGTGGGTACATAGCACATTAGCGTCGAGAAGCCCCAACAAACTGGGTAGAGAGCTTGATTGATTGAATATTAACGTCGCACTGTTTAGCTACACGAGGGCTTTTGGCGACGGACCACGTAATTTTGAACTATGGTCAAGTGACGTGGACGACACCTGAGCTGGCACCCCCTCTCCTAACTACCAAACCACACCAACGGGAGGACGTTTCAGCTCTCGACAGATTTAACGTGCATCGCTGCCCTACACGGCGGGTCTTTAGTGGTACAGGGCTCGAACTCGTGACAAGGCAAGCCACGATCCGATACCTATACCACTCGGCTACCGTGGCCACCGAGTAGAGAGAGGAACGAAAAGTTGTTAAACATACACGCACTGTGTGAATCAGCAGCCACAGCTGCAGACATCCAGCAGGTAGTGGGAACCTCTGTCGATGATTCCTTAAGTAATCGCTCCCTTTTTCGACGGCTTAAAGACGCGGGATTAAACCTGTGTAGACTGTTACAACGACTGCCTATTAGCAGCATAGCATTGTCGTGAAAAATTGGCATGGTGTTGTGCAGACAAACAAACAGTATCGAATGAACTTCATCGATGAGTCAAGGAAATCTGCCGTGGTGGAGACGATTCTGATGCAGAAATTGATAATGAATATTAAGACTAACATTTTCTAATGCTTTACAACGTTTGGAAATTGAAAACATACCTTATACAGCAGGATGTAAATGATGCAGTATTTTTTTCTTCTTTGCATAAAGTCAAAAAAAAAAAATCTTTCCAATCAGGAATCAATAATAATAATAATAAACATTTTTTCAAGCATTAACATCATTATTAGTATTTTAAGATGTCCAATTAAGTGGTGCTTAATAATTTGTAAATAGTATTTTTAGCTGCTGACTCAGAATTAACGAGTGAAATGTTCGGTCTCGATGAATTTGTTAAATCGGGGTTCAACTGTATTTTATCTGAGTCAATTAATAAAAATGTGGCTAAAATAATGTACATATATATACTGAAAATAGCTCTAAGAGTTTCTATATTCAAATTCTTCAATGATTATCCAAATTAATTGACAAATAAAACTGAACTATTTTTTGAGAAATTTTCTGATTAGAAAATATTTTGTTAAAGTAAAAACATAATTTGCAACAATAAATACTTTCTATTTTAATAAAAAAAAAATTTTTTTTTTAAATTGAAATTTTATAGAAGAATATGGGAAATATAAAAAAAAATCACTCATGAGCAAAGGACAATCTATAGAGAATTTTTCAGTGAATATAAAAGATAATACATTTATTATAAGTTACACAGATACATTTAAGTAAATTTTGGTAATATACTTTCGAAAAATATACCAATGCAATTTAAAATGATTTAGAAGTGAAAATACTTTAATAACATTGATGTTGCTAAATTAGAACAGTCAAAAAAGGAAAGGGGGAAAAAAAGTTTTAAAAAATATTTTCTTGTTTCCATTTTTTTTTTTTTTTTTTCACCAGATGTACTTAATTGCCATTTTTGAATGGACAATGCTTGAAGCAATAGTTTTTAACGCCTTTAACGTTTTCCTAAAACTACGCTTTTTGAATGAAAATAAAACAAGCACAATGCATTAGTTTCTCTGTACTTGCTCAATTTTAAAAATAATTTTATAGTTACAAATAGAAAAAAGAAATATTAATATAAATCAATCTTTTTGAAACTGAATTAAAATTCTATGATTCGCAAATTTATAAAAAATTGGAAATGTGGATTTCTTTACCAATTGTATAAAAATGATTTAGAGGTGCAGCAAAAATGAGAAATCCTCTGTGGGAAAAAACATCAACTACCATCATTTATAGTACTTTATATTTTAAGTGGGCTGTGAACATAAATAATATAAAAACAGAACAAATACATAAAATTTTTTTGGTAAGAAAAGCAGAATTTGTATGAGGAAGAATATATAAATTATAAAGAAGATATGTACCATAATAAAGATTTTAGTAAAGAGGAAGTATATATTTATAATTTTTTTATCACCGTCGATCATTATAAATTTTGATTTAATCACAATTAGTAATTTAAGTAAATATTGTCAGCTTGAAAAATGAATGTTTCATCAATTATATTTACATATACTGTAAACAAAATTATAAGCACATAATTTCTACTATTCAGAAAATATAAACTTTACTTGAAAATTGGCTATGCTTCACTAATAAATAACATCACTTTCTACATCCTGTCTCTCTTTTATGCATAAATAGTGAAAAATTATTTTAAATTTTAAACTCAGCTTAAGCTACAATGACATCTTAACATTCAAATAAATGAAAAAAAACACGCAACTTAATTGATCTGAATTTCGTTTTATACGGTCATATGTCACAATTTACTAATGAACTTTTAAAAACTCTGTCTCTTTATAAAATACAAATATACTAAAAGGTTCTTTTCCTGCACTACTTTACATATTGTAAAAATGATATATTTTTATCCCTGACAAAAGCATTGAAAACATATAGATACGCAGAATCAAACAGTTTGTAAAACAGAATAGTGTAATAGTGTTCCAATAACAGATGTAAATACATTAATAAAGAACGACCTAAACTGAATCAATATTATTCTTATAATTATCTTTTTAAATGCTGATATAATGCCAGGATACAGCAGTATGGGTAATGATGGATATAAAATCTGAAGTCTGAAAAATGAATTACAAAACATTTTTCAAAACTGTGAGAGATGAAAACATTCACTGGTAAGGCAGGCATCAATTCACTAGTAATAATCAAAGTTTTGTATTTATGTCCAATTACCCAATTTATAGCAATTTTTCACAAAATTCTTTAAAAGAGGAAACAGATGCATAGTATGTGCATCTTCAAATATTAAATCAGAACACATTTTACAATTAGGCACATTTTTTTCTACATTCAATCAAAAAATAATGAGGTGGTTGTAATTTTTTTTCATTAAAAATAAACAAAATCACAAAGTAATTATGAGGGGAAAAAAGCAAGACACAAAAATAACAGAGCATAGAAAACAAATAAACAAAGTAAAGCAATCATGTACAATAACAAGTAAGCAGAATAGAAAAAGCATAACAGTAAAGGAGGAAATGTACAAAATATAATTGTAATTATTGAAAATATTCAAAAAAAGAGTTTAAGACTCTTATGTAATTAAAATATCTAGAGTACTCATCTGATAAATAAAACCATTTCCATGAAAAGTAAATGCACATTATTTTAGAGTACAAGACATGATTTAAGAAAAACACCTCTGCTTTCTTATATTTCCCTTCTGAAACGAATAACTCGTAATGTAGATTATTATCTATATATATATACCAATTCAATTCTACTAACTTTACAGCAACATTAAAATTTTTATCTTATACATGCATCACTCATTATTAATGAATCTTTTACAAAACAGTTTTCAAGCTTTTATATTCAGAAGTTTATCTCTCTATTTTCAAGCTGCCATACAGTAATAATTAAAAACAAATAGTATTTTTAAAAAAATCTTAAGTTTGCCATTAAAACCAAATTTATTGTAGTCCAAAAACAGCATGTAATACCATAAAGTCCAAACAAAGAATTATGTATATCAGAGTATAATCTCTATATTAAACATTATATATATGTGTTTTTTTATGCTTATAAAATCATTCTATACACTGCCTATCATTGTGATTTCCAAAACATTTAAACTTAAAGAAAAACGAGACATTTTGGCAGAACATGAAAAGATAATCCAAATTTGTTTCAAAGTCAGATAACTAAGAAAAGAAATCCACATATTTTCACCAAAAATAAAAAGTTTGGCTCTTTCTGTAAATATACATACACAATCCTTAAGAATTTTAATTCTACAATAATGTTCTTATTGATTAAAAGGGAAATTCTAAGAGTGATAGGCAGTGTTGAAAGTCAAAATAAGCAAAAGTGAATGCTACAAAATTTTATTTCTATAGACCACAATTAACTGCATAAACCCCACACAGAGATGTGTAGACTACAATGAATTAAAATGTAAACTAATTTAAGTTGTAAAAATAATAGACAATTTCTGTTATGGGTTTTTGAATGTTAATCTTTTCAATTATTCAGGGGAAAATACAATGACTATGATTACCTATTAAACTCTTCCTCAAAACAGGCAAGAGAGAGAACAAAATTAACTTTTTGACAATAAATCAATATTGACATGAATGACTTAGAATCGACAGGTATATTAAACACTTACCAAGAACGCTAGCATAATAACTAGGAAGATTCCACTCACTATTACAAAGAGGAGAAGGAATGTCATGAAGTCAAAAAGGTTTTTAGGGTAGATGAGTGCTCTGTATCTGTGTAAAAAATTTGAGTACAAATGGAAAAAGTTAACATTTTGAAAACACATAATACGAGACATATACCGTATTTATTCGAATCTAAGCCGTACTTTTTTTTCAATGTTAATGTTACTGAAAATCGGGTGCGGCTTAGAATCGAAGGGGGGGGGGAAATTCGTAGTATGGAGCAATTACAGATTCATGCACGTTTAAAAGGGGAAAAAAATACTGGTTAAATAATTAATTATTACCTTATATTAGTTCTCATTTTAAAATTATTTTAATTTTGTAAAATAGGATATCGATAAACCCCTTTACATTATTTTTCATAAAAACTTATCAAGAATTTGGGGTGCGGCTTAGATTCGAATAAATATGGTATATTAGATACATATTTGTCAGTTAACAAAACTATACACCAATGGAATTCAAATCTGCCAAGAAAATAGTTAATGTCTAGATAAAACAGATTTAATTTCAAAAGTCGACAGGTAAACAATATAAAATAAGAAAAATTTTACAATTCGTTTTTGCAATTTGTATTCACTAAATGTATTAAACTACATTAAAAACTTACACATGACAAATCTTGATCCAAGTACACTAAAACAAACGCACGTTTAAAAATGAAATTATTTCATGCGAGTAGTAAAAAATCATTTATCCGTGCATACTCAACAAAGTTATTTTACCCTAAGCGTACATAGAACAACGCAGAAGGGGGGAAATTCTCTAAACTCTGTATAAAAGTCAGTCACTCAGCGGATTTTCATTCGGAAATTGCATTTGAATGTTGGTTGTGAGAAGCAGAAAGAGCCCCACGCGTATGAGCAGAAACTGCTCCAGTAACTGAATTCGTCGGAATCCGATATCAGCAGGATTGTAGCCTATTGAAAGCGATGTTTATTGTTCCGTGATATTGCTACTTGTCAGTGGCGCACACAGGAATTTTTCAAGGGGGGTGGGTCCAGAGTCGAAAGTCCCCCATTCTCGTATCATGTTCCAATACTCCACCCAACATATTCTTCCGGTTTAGTCGATTTTCGGGAACAAAAAACAGTAAAAAATTAGTTATTGAATAAATAATTAGCATTAATTAAAATTTAATTATTAATAACAAATATTTAATTGCATTTTACGTGCTATATACATAGAATTATAATCAATCGGAAAAAAATCAAAGGCTATGGGGGGGGGGGGCCCGGGGCGCCCCCCCCCCTTTGTGTGAGCTACTGCTACTGGCATTGGTCGGCATACAAACAATGCCATATGAATTTGGAGTCGATGGGTTCAGGAGAGTAATCCAGAATGCTAAACAAGATCTCAATGACCTCCCACCACAAACGCTCTAGAGGACAAACATGTTGTCAGGTTGGCCTGCTAAATCACGGATTTTGAGTCAGGAATTAGAAATGCTTGCAGTATGACAAGTATCGGCACTGACGTTTCATGCAGCACGGACTGTGTGCACGGTGACCATCGTGTGGGTTCATTTGACACTGATGCATAGAGACGCACGGCAACAGTGGCACACCCAACGGCAAAACTGGTTACAGTAGTGGTGTCACATCACTGGCGTAGCTAGTCCTGAGTGGGTCCCGTATCATTGATACGGCTGACATGGCGGTAGCGACGCCCTTGTGTCACATCGTCTTTTCAGACTAGTTACGGTTCTGTGGGCAGCATCACGATGGACGTATTCATATCTAGAGGGATTGAGGAGAAAGCACTTAGCCTGTTTGCACTCGATATTGTCATACTAGCCCTATACATGGTGTGAAGGATTGGGCAGTCGTGTGCACAATACGAACACTTCATGTTCGCGTCATCAGTAATATGAACAGATATTGTTACAATTCACAAATGTTAAGGCCGTTATTTGTGCCCTATCTTTGAGACCTCGGAAACGTCATCTTTCAACAAGATAACGCAAGAGCGCATGTGGCCCATCGTGTCTTGATCTACGAGAGGGTGTTCTACCGTTGCCCTGGAAAACACGTTCACAAGAGATCTCCCCCCTCCCTAATGAAAACATTTGGTATTGGGTATTTGAGAGAATGGGCTGCCACACCGCTCTCCAGCCACTATTATTGATGAAATGTGGCAAAGACTTGAAGCAGCATGGAATGATTTGCCCGTATTTTTCATCCAAGCTCAGTTCTTATGCTTATGACCGGGTTACAGCCATATTTGCTACCAAAGGAGGCAGCTGTGTACTAATTTTTGGCCCTGTACAACCTCAAATTTCTTACAAATCAAATTGTTTTCTTCTTAATAATTTGCATACGTACAATTAGTAAAGTTATGTTTTTTGCTTTTCTTCCTGGGTTTGTAATTTTAATGGTCAGCAATGTACTAAAAAACATTAATAATTTATGCGGTATAGAAGTTTGATACAGTATTTTATTAAAAGTGTTTTAGAGGAAGGAAAACAAAGTATATATAAGAAATTGTGAAGCGATTATAATCTAAATATATGCTAGAATAAAAACCCGCGTTTTTTTTAAATATTAAACCCAATTTTTAAATAAAAAATATGAAATAAGAAAAATATTGTATATATTTTAATCATTGGATAAAAAATCCGATGCAATTGCACTTTTTCAAAAAATTGGGGTCGTTCACAAATTTTCCTTCAATGAATAGTAACTGAAAGATAATACACAGTGCGTCAAATAAGTTTTAAGACACGGTCTGCAAAAAGAAATGGAAACAAGAAATTCCAGTTTTGGTTTTTTATTCAAATAGGACCCTTCGGTTTCAATACACTTGTTACAGCGATTTATTATTGAATCGAACGTCAGTAGTAAATTACTTTGTGAAATGGCAAGAAAAGCATGCGTCGAAACTACTTGTGTAGTCGAAATATCCTCAGAATAACACACTTTTGACTTTATTTTTTGTGAATAAGTAGTAGTCACAAGGTGCTAAATCAGGTGACTACAGTGAATGATTCAACATACAGAGATTATTTTTTGCCAAAAACCGACGAACAATTAGGGAGGTGTGATTGGGTGCATCGTCGTGCAAAAAACGCCAACTGCTTTTAGTCTGATATTCTCGATGAATACGACAAATTTTGGCCATCAAACGCTTTAAAACAGCTAACAGTACAGCTTGTAAGTAGTATTGACCTGTAACTGTTTGTCCAGTTGTAACCAATTCTTTGTGGATAAATACCCTTACTATCGAAGAATGTAATGAGTATTGTTTTGATTTTGGATGGAAGTTTCCTTGATTTTTTTGGTTTGCGGTTAATTTTGTGACTTCCAATCCGCACTTTTTGTCGCTTTGTTTCAAAATTATATTGGAAACACCAGGATTCATGACCTGTTACAACTGACTTCAAGAAGTTTGGATCATTTTCAGCGGCTGAAATGATAATTCTGCTATGTGCTCTTATCGCTTTTTGTTCAGAGGATAAAGTGTGTGGAACAAATTTAGCACACACATTCGTTTTGCCCAAATCTTCATGCAGAATGGTTCGAATCGTTTTTGTAGTTGGTGGTGTTTAAAGAATCTTCCATCAATCTCAGTGACGCGTAGTGATCGTTTACTGCGAAATTTCGTACTTTCTCAATAATTTCAGGCGTCCTGGATGAAATTGGTATTCCACTACGTTGATCCACATCTTCAACCGTATCTCTTCCATCCAAAAAACGTTTGTACAGCACAAAAACATTTGATCTACTTAAACAACAGTCACCGTAAACTTGTTTCATGAGTTGGTATGTTTCCGAAGCAGTTTCCCCAAGTTTTGCGTTAAATTTAATCACAGCTCTTTTCTCCATCTTAAAAAAACAACATGAAAAAAATTCTCTTTTACAATGAACACTCGTCTTCCCTCAGCTACTTAACTAAATACGCACACCACGTTGGGGGGGGGGGGGTCAGCAGACCATGGACGTTATGACACATGCGCATTTACACACATGGTGCCAAGAGAACCTGCGCTCTGGGACGAGTCTTAAAACTCATTCGACGCACTGTGTATGTGCCAAAAACGGCATCCTAATTTGAAAAAACTTAAAACGTTCTTTAAGGAAAACAGGTGGCAGCGGTAGCCGAGTGGTATAGGTATCGGGTCGTGGCTTGCCTTGTCACGAGTTCGAGCCCAGTACCACTAAAGACC
>BMAV01015719.1:141053-165292 GCA_019973955.1 Trichonephila inaurata madagascariensis | reverse complement strand
CAGTGACGTGCATCTACAGACGTCCCCACGGTTGTTGATATATCTAAATTAAGGATACTATTTTCTAATATTTTTAGGTAATAAATCTACACTAATATATATCTCTAAATCCTTTTTTATATTTTTTTCAATCATTTCACGAGTAATTTCCAAATTCAGCAATACTTTTTTTCCATGAGCCTTTTAAAAAAAATTTTACTTAATAATTTTTAGCACCTCAATCAACAGTTTAACTTCTTAATGCATCAGAATTAAAGCAATAGAAATAGGTATTAAAAACAGTAGAAAACCGCGATTTTTGTTTGATTGAGTTTCATTAAAAGTAATTCTTTTTCTTAACTCAATTTAATTATTCTGACTTTTATTCAAGTATATTTCATATAATTAGGTGATTAAGATTTATCTATTTGTAAAGATATTTATTCTTTTCTAAGAGCAGATTTTAATTTATTAATGTATCCATAGCTCAAATGTATTTTTAGAATAATTACTCATTTATTTAGGTAAAAAAAAAAGGTATAATAATCCTTAATATAATCAATAATTATATCACCATTTTTAATAAAGCATCTAAAAAAATATTTTAATACATTTTTTTACTTTTTGATTCCATTTTAAAATTCATGGTGTAAAATTTAGAAATTATATATCAATTCATTTCTTGTTATTTTACATATTTTTGAATATTAAGGTCTTTAATGTTTGATTTATATAATCTTAGCATTTTTATTTTATAGTTGATCTCATCAAAGGTTTCATCAATTTTTTCGTCTTTTGATTTATGATTTTAAGTATCCCAATGGCTTACTCATATCTGTTGTTTGTCTTAGAATTTCATTTCATTTATTAAATAATTACATTGATTTTCTTTTATTTTCTGTATTGTTTAAGGCTTTTGGAGTGGATATTATATCATCAGAAAAAGGTTTTACTTGTTCTAAAAATAGCTTTTTGATTGATTCTGTTCTAATTCATAAATTACAAGTTCATGAAATTCCCTCAATGAGTAGCTTATTCCTACTATTTCCCATTCATATAGAATATTTTTATTTTCTTATTTAATTTTACTCATACAGTTCAATCTCCACACACACACAACTCTTTTATTCATTTAATAAACTAAGTTTATTAAAGCAAAATAATACTTTTTTTTAAATAGCAAAGTAGTAAATGATAAAGAACACTAAACTAGAAGAATTACCAGATCCTATTCTCAATACCCATTGTTACCTAAACATCCCTTTATATCATCAATAATAGGACACCTTCTGGTTGTAAAAAAAAATAATTTAGTAATAAATTTAGTAAATATTTGTGATCAATCAAAGTGTGTGTATATATATATATATATTAACTTAAATCTTGATGCATCATATTTATGTTCAAGACATATAAAACAAGAGCAATATTCTAAATGATAAAAAGAAGAAAAAATGCAATGTTTTAAGATTAAGTGTGAAATAAGTCTAAAAGGAAAACACTGAGAAATTAACTAAAAATAAAAGGAAGAATAGTTAATAGAATTATTGGTAAATTTAAAAAAAGAATTCGACTTATTTTCTTCTAATTTAGATGAATTTATAACTGTACACAATTTAGATCCTTAATTTGAAATTCTAGTCATTTTTTGATGATTGTGTAACTAAAAAATATCAAAATAAGTAAGATATTTAAAAAAAACGAAAAAATGCATCTAGTATTTATTTAACACTATTTTAATATTCTACTCCTATAAATTTTAGCAAAAATTATTAACTATTTTTCATTTTTTAATATTTAACCTAAAGAAATTATACAGATAATATGAGAGATAAGTTGACATCTTTCCAAAATAATTTTGAAAAAAGTATAAGTCTTGTGACAACTTCTATATATTAGAATTAGCGAATCAAAAAATGATATACTGAAAAATTTTTCCCTTATATTAATGGAACATTATTTAGAAAAAAAATTATTGTACATTTACAGAAAATGCTTGAATCTGTATCACAAAATAAGTTTTTCATAATCAAAAAGCAAGGTCATTCTAAGTGCAACAAGTTCATCAGAGATGAAATTTCTCCTACTCGCTTTTTTTAGGCTTATTTGCCGGAATTGTAGAAGTTATAGAATGAGTAATAAAAAAATATGAGAAAGAAAAGAATATAATTTAAACATAATAAAAGAAAAACTTAAAAGAACCATCAATCTAATTAATGGATAGAAGAAACAAATGATCAAGAAGTTTATATAAAAAAATGATTTTATACAAAATTTAAAATTTAATTCTGTTGAAAAAATGTGTAACAAATGCAAGGGAATGCATACAATTGTAGTTATTGAATAAATAGTTTGTTAAAACAAAAATATTTTTGGACCTTTAAAAATAGGAAAAGTAAGGTAGACGGTTTAAAATAAAATAAGAGGAACAGTTTCCTTGAATTCAGCCATCAATAATTTACCCTTTGAAAAGCATTTACCAGGCCAAAATTTTATAGGACCAGAAACATAATTATTATTTTGTAAAAAAAAAAAAAAATTGATTTAACACATAAAAAAGGAGGAAGCAACATAATAAAGTTGATGAACAGCTTATAAACATCACTGTTATTTCAGAAAAAAAGAGGAATAAAGTGTGATAAAAATATGCATGATGAATTATATAATATAGAAAATTCAAAAATTACAGACATAACAGAAAGAAAGATCAAGAAACATATTGTTAAAACTAAATGAAATTAGACAGGATACTAAAGATTATCCTGAAATCCTTTCTCAGATTGTTAAATCAATGTGTAAAAAACTTGTGTAAAATATGATCAATAGAAGAATGTTTTCCTTATGAGAAAATTTATTAAGATCTAGATTGGGATTCTGCAGAATAATTGAATCAAGTAGAAAAATGCTTTATTTAAAAGAGAAATAAGAATGTTTTTACATGAATAAGTCTTTTATCCTAAATACACAAAGTTGTGATTTAATTGGTATTCAAAAATGTAAAAACAATAGTATTATTTATATGGATTATACGTTAACTGTAATAGATATATTCAGTAAAAAAAAAGTAATCAGATAAACTAAATTTATAAAGTAGGAGATTTCGTTAGAATACTGTTAAATATATAAGAAATTTTCATTATATCTGAAACATTAATAACAGGTCTGATAATTCACTGAATTGAAGCTTTAAATAATCAAGAAATAAAAAAAAAAATTATAAAAAAGAAAAAATGGCTAATAACAGCAGAATTTGACTAGATATGCGTTTGAAAAAATAATGAATAGATAGTCAATAGATGGTCAAAACAGTAAATTACTTTCTTATTGTGAACCATTTTTAATAAACAAAAGTGTGCAAAATAAGTGCTACATTCTAGTGAGATAAATTTGAGCTAAATAAAAGAATAAAAAATTTTATGAAAGGGTTTTGATTTAGCTCAATCATTAGATTAATTTTCCTTCTGATAGTGAGCCAGAAAATACAGTCAATATTCAATACAATAAAGATATATGATACTGCAAATGATTTAGAAGATAAAAAATATTTTATTTCTAACACTGGACTTTGTAAGCAGATATGTTATTATAGGTGACGAATTTAATTTAGTAATAGAAAAAATTAGAATAGAAAAATTATTTTATAAAAAAAACAAGTACAATCATTATATTTTATGAAAAAGTGATTATTTTAATTTTTCAAATTATGTATAAATATTAATTGAATAAGAAATGAGAAATATTTGGAATTGTTTTGTAAAAAAAAAGGTTTTAATAATTTTATTTTAAGTGAAAGTGACAAAAATATGCACACATTGTAAGATTAATAAACCAACTGATGATTTTTATATACATCAAAATTATGGGGAACTTATGAGTGTTTGTAAAATTTGTAAATCTACTGTTAATAATGGAAAATATACATGTGAATGCGGGAAAAATTTAGTTATATGCATAAAAAATAATTATTACATTAAGCATTTAGAATTAAAATTATTTAAAAATTAATTATATCCTAATAAATGGAAGTTAAACAAAAGAAGAAAAATTCATGAACTACAAAAAGAAAAAGATATATATAAAATTTTAAATACAATAAAACCTAAAGGTTATAAAAAATATGATTCAGTCAAATTATTAATTAAAAATATATTTTTAAAAAAAAGAGTGAATTTTAACCTGTTTTTGGAGATTTACTAAATTCAGATACATCAAAATAATTTTAAAAAGAAGAAAATATTTATCGAGAAACCAAAAAAATATAATAAAATTAGGTAAATTTTTAATAGAAATATGAGTGTAACATTTAATGAAATAAGAGGAAAAATTATAAAATTGAAAATTTACTAAACCAGATCATGAAATCGCTGAAATATATCAATAATATTTTGAGAAATATATTCATAAAAGCTACAAGATAAATTGTTCATAAATGATACTACACACACAATTATATAGCAACCTTCTTATACTAAAATGGTGACTGTTCAAGAAGCATATGAAATTTTTGTTTTAACACATAAAATTGAATACAAAGAATTAGTAATTATGGAATATTATTTGATTTGAAAAAATGCAATCAAATTATCAAAAGGAAGGGAGTCATAAAACTATTAAAAATACATATATTAGAAACAAAAAAAGCATTTTTCAAATTAAAGGCAATAATAATTTTTTAGCTTTATTTATAATAATATCTCTTAGCACTCAAAATCCTGAGTTTTTATGTGAAAACTAAAAATGAAAAATTAACTAAAAATATTACATACATTAAAAAAGGAAAAGTATTTTGAAAAAAATATCAGCTGAAATCAACAGGAAATCCATAAAATTTCTTTAGAAACATGCAATTCAGAATATGTTAAAAAAATACATGAAATTTTTTTTATTTAAATTGTAATAATTAATTTAGAATTTCTTAATGAAAGATTATATAAAGGTACATATACAAAGACAATTATTTACATATACAAAAACAGAAGTCCCTTTATTATTATAACTTCTATTACAAGATTTGTAGAAAAAAAATAATTAGTGTGATTATTGTCATGTGAGTTGTGATAAGAAAACATTAATGTCATAAAAATTTTTCAAAATACTTCAAATAAAAATACATACAATGATTCTTTTTACATTGAAGATTATGAAGAAAACCAATAAATTTTTGAAATTTGAATGGAGAAAAAAGATTTAAAAATCAAAAGAAATAAAATGTAATGTTTTAATAGAATAAAATATTGTAAAACTTTTGATGAATCTTTTGATCGTGCATTATCTTTGGAAATTTTTAAAATGTAAAAGGAACATAAAGAGATAAAAGAAAATAATATCATAAGTGTAGTAAGAGTAAATGTCAAAACTGTTGGCATTGGGCATAACAAGATCACAATTGTTATTGAAACTAAAATATCCATTAGGAGCAACTTATAACAATAGTGTTGAGAATAGAGAAAAAGACTTAATTCTTATTTAACATATAAAAAAGGAAGAAACACAAGATGAACCTTTTAAAACACCATTCTTATTTCAAAAAGAAGGATACCAAAACGAGAAATAAAGTGTGTGATAAAAATATGCTACATAAATTGTATAATATAGAAAATTCACCAATTACAGACAGAACAGAAAAAATGATCAAGAAACCTATTGTTAAAACTAAGTGAAATTAGACAGGATACTAAAGATTATCCTGAAATCCTTTCTAAAAATGGTAAATGAATATGTAAAAAACTTGTGTAAAATGTGATCAAAAGAACCTTTTTTTATGAAAACTTGTAAAAATCTAGAATTAGGATATTGCAGATTAATGAATTAAGTACAAAATTGATTTATTTAAATAAGAAAAGAATTTTTACATGAAAAAGATTTTTATCCTAAATATAAACTAATTATTAGGAAATTTAAATGAAAAACACATATAAGTTATTTACGTGATCAATGGCAAATTGATTTGATATGCAAAAGTATAAAAATATATAACAATAATAATATCAATTATATGAATTATATGATAATTCTTAATATGTTTGGACTAAATTTAACAAATAGAAGCAGCAGCTTACATTTTTTAAAAAATACTCAAAGATAAAATTCCTAAAGAACTTCAAACAGATAAAGGAGCTGAATTTATGAACAGGCATACTAAAGAATTATTTAAAAATAAATAATACTCATTGGTTTATGAGAGAGAAGGTAAAATAAAAATTGAATAATTCAATAGAACTTTAAAAGAGGAAAAATAAAAATATTTTAATTATAACAATTTTAAAAAATGGATAAATGTATTAAACAAATCATTAAAAAAATTATAAGAATTCATATTACACTGAATTCTGTAGAAATGACACTTATACAAGAAAATAAATCTATAAAGATTGTAAAAATTTATATAAGGAGAAAGTTATCAGATAAACTAAATTTGCAAAGTAGGAAATTTTGTTAAAATTTCTAAAACAAACAAACAAACAAAAAATTTGAAAAGGAATATATTGTTAATTAAACAAAAGAAATTTTCATTATATCTGAAACATTAATAAAAGATCCAATAATTCACAGAACTGAAGATTTAAATATTCAAGAAATAAAAAAAAATTTATGAAAAAAGAACATTATGGTTAAAAATAGTAGAGTTTGACTCAATATGCATTTCAAAAATGGTGTATAGAAGAGTGAATAAATAGAACTTTTCAAATTAATTTCTAATCAAGAAGCATTTTCAATATCCAAAAGTGAGCAGAAAAAGTGCTGCATTCTAGTGATATAAATTTGAACGAAATAAATGAATATATAAGTTTTATAAAAGGATTGATTTAGCTCAATCATTAAAGATTAAAATTTCTTCTGATAGTGAGCCAGAAAATACACAGTCTATATTCAATATCATAAAGAAATATGATATTGCATATTATTTAGAAGGTAAAAAATATTATATTTCTAACATTGGAATTTTTAAATAGATATATAAATGTAGAACTTATTTTCATAGAAAAAAAAATTACAATTTACAGAACAAGCTGATATGATACATTTTTAAATTTTTCAGATTTATATTTTAGAAAAAAAAAAAAAACACCCAAGTACAAACATATTTTATGAAAAAGTGATTAATATAACATTTCAAATTATATATAAATGTTAATTTAATAAGAAATAAGAAAAAATATGGAATTGTTTTGTAAAAAAAAGGTTTTAATAATTTAAAAATAATAAAGTGATAAAAATATGCCAACATTGTAAGATTAATAAACCAATAGATGATTTTTTTATATGCATCAAAATTATGGTAAATTTATCATGATAGTCCTTGTAAAATGGAAAATATTCTTGGAAATGTAGGAAAAATTTAATTAAATGTAAAAAAAAGTAATTATCACATCAAGTATTGAATACGGGAAAATTATTGAAAAATTTATTATATTCTTAAAAATGGAAGTTCAACTAAAGAAAAAAAAAACATAAATGAACTACAAAAAGAAAAAGATAAATATGTATAAAATTTTAAATATAAAGCAACCTAAAGGTTATAAAAAAGATGATTCAGTTTGATTAGTAATTAAAAGTATTTTTAAAAAAGGTGAATTTTTAAACCTGTTTTGGTAGATTTACTAAATTTAGATATATCAAAATAGTTAAAAAAGAAAAAGTATTTATTGAAAAACCATAAAAATATAATAAAATTAAATAAATTTTTGATTGAAGGATGAAGATAACATTTAACAGGAAAAAATTAAAATTGAAAATTTACTAAACCAGATCAAGAAATCATTGAAATATATCAATAATATTTTGAGAAAAATATTCATAAAAGCTGCAGAAAAAAAAATGTTAGTATATAATATTACAAATAATACTAATTAAACCAATCTTTTCGACCTAAAATGGTGACTATTCAAAAAGCATACAAAATTTATATGTTTGAATACATAAAATTGAATACAAAGAATTAGTCATTAAGGAATGTAATTTGATTTTTAAAAAAATGCAATCAAATTATCAAAAGGAAGGAAGTCATAAAACTATTAAAAATGCATATATTGGAAACAAAAAGTGAAATTTTCAAATTAAAAGCAATAATAACTTTTTAGCTATACCTATAGTAATATTTCTTAATACTCAAAATCCTCAATTTTTATGTGAAAATTAAACATGAAAAATTAACTAAAAATAATATTACATACATTAAAAAAGGAAAAGTATTAAAAAAAAAAGTCAGCTGAAATCTACACAGGAAACCCATAAAATTTCTTTAGAAATATGCAATTCAGACTATGTTAAAAAAATACATGAAAAATTTGTTAGTTAAATTGTAATAATTAATTGAGAAATTCTTAATGAAAGATTATATAAAGGTACATATACAAAGACAATTATTTACATATACAAAAACAGAAGTTACTTTGTTATCATTACATCGATTACAGGATTTTTAGG
The DNA here is from genome assembly GCA_019973955.1 of Trichonephila inaurata madagascariensis. Classification (NCBI taxonomy): domain Eukaryota; kingdom Metazoa; phylum Arthropoda; class Arachnida; order Araneae; family Nephilidae; genus Trichonephila; species Trichonephila inaurata. The sequence goes on along the minus strand of BMAV01015719.1, from coordinate 156,886 downwards.
GAAAAAATAATTAGTGTAATTATTGTCACAAGTGAGTTGCAATAAGAAAAGAAAAACAAATGTCATAAAAGGTTTTCAAAATATTTTAATAAAAATATATACAATAAGGCTATCTGCATCAAAGATTATGAAGAAAAAACCAATAAAATGAATGTTTTTGAAATTTGAATAGTGAAACATGTTTTAAAAATCAAAAGAAATAAAATGTAAGGTTTTAATAGAGTAAAATATGTTGTAAAACTCTTAACGAATATTTTGATTATGTATAATCTTTGGAAATATTGAAAATGGAACATAAATAGATAAAAGAAAATAATATAAATGTAGCAAGAAAAAATGTCAAAACTGTTGACATTGGGTAACAAAAGTTCACAAAGGTTATTAAAGCTAAAATATCCATTAGGAGCAACTTATAACAAAAATTGTGTTGAAAATAGAGAAAAATGATGCAATAAATCTGAAAAATCAGGATTTACCAAAAATCATGTTTCTTGGTGACAAAACTAATTAATAAACAAGAATTTATAAAATTAATTAAATTATAAATCATGATAGTGATGGAAAAGAAAACACTTTCAAATGAAAATGATTACTGGGAAAGGTTATTAGCCAAATAACATATTGTTTATATAAGTAATAATACAGAGTCATGGGGGGAAAGGTCTTGATTTTCAATGCTTAGCTAAAAAGCTTCAAAAATAAAATTATAGTAATTGCAATATATCAAGGAAATAAATTTATGTATATGGAAGCAAATCATTATAACATAAGATCAAAAGATTCTATTCATTTTACATTGATTATTTTTAAAAAATGGTCCTAGAACAGATTAACAGAACTAACTGAAATTATTTTCCATATTCATTGAACATTTCTGAAAATTAAAATTACCCCAGTAAATACCCTGAAAAGTTTTATAATGGATATGATTTTATTACTTGTAAAAATTGAGGATCATTTGACGAATGGTATAAAACCGTGAAAAGTAAAACATGATTTTCAAAAAGAAACTGATTATCATAGATCTGATGTATCTTAAGAAAAGAATGTTTACAGATGAGAATATTATTTGTAAAAATAGCTTAAATATGTTCACTTAAATATTTTACTATAACTACAATTCATATATCTATATTCAGACAAATGTTTAAAAGAAACTGTAATAGCTACAGGTGAAGATAATATCGAGAAAGACAAATACAATAAAAAAAATTATTTAGATAGACTATCTTTTTCAAAACCAAAATTGATATTCAACATGTTTTACATGATGATGAACAAATTAAAATTAAATAATAAAACATAGCCTAAAAACAGTTCATAGTTTAAAGTTTTTACATATAAATTTTATCCATTTCTGTGAACTAAATTAGACAATCTTAAAATTTATATTAACTTTTCAGGGTACATGACTAAACACCATGTATTTAAACCATTTTTAATTTAAATGAATAATGCAATTTTTAATATTTCTATTCTGTAATTTTATATTTTTATATTCGATTTAAATTTTTAATCTTGAAATCCAATTAATTTTCGTTTACAAATCCTATCGTTAGTTTTTTACTTCATCAAATGTCAAATTATCTAATAAATTCAATCATTCTTAATTAGAATCAAAATATTAAGTTTGCTTTTTGAAAAAATACTATAAAAAAAAACACATCCTATTTTAGAGACACCATAAAACATAACATTCTATAATTTTCTTTTGAAAAAATATTCAACCTGATTCCATTTTTGAATGGCATTCCAATATCAAAATGCTGAAAATTTAGTGTTATAATTTATACTTTTCTATTATTCTTAAAATTTATATCGTTTTCTTCTAAAGCTATAATTTATAACTTTAACTCTTTTCGATGAGGTCAGATCATCTATAAAAATTATGTTACAAATTTAGAAGTTTCCTGTATAATTTATGCTTCACTATAAATCTCAAAATTTACGTAACTTTCTCCTTTTTAATTGTATTATAAAACTGCTATTGGCGACACAACCTCATAATTTTGAGCCATGGTTAAGTGACAAAGATTACTCCTGAGCTGGCACCTCCTCTCCTAACTTCCACACACCACACCAATGGGAGGACATTTGAGCCTCAACAGATTTAACATGCACTGGTCCCCTCTGCACAGTGGGGGTTTTCAGTTACACTTGGCTTGAACTCATGACATGCCAGCTACAAGTTGAAAATATCATATAATTTACACTTTTTTATTAATGTCAAAATTTATATTTTCTTTTAAAAACTTTATACATTTTTCTAATTTATACATTTTTTTTTATCTATTTTTAACATGTGGAGAAGTTTGCAGCATATTAAATCATCTAATTAATTTAATTCAAAATGCTCAAGTTTTAAATCTTATTTATTGTGAAACTGAGATTTTGATTTGATGATTTTTCTTCTAAAAAAAATCACTGATTTTATATTGATAAAGTGTCAAAGACGTTAAAAGTTTAGGTTGTTTTTGTAGTATTTGGTGTGTCTTCTATATGCCCTAAGGCCGTGTGAACATATATTACTACTTAATGAAACCAGCATCTATTTTGAATGAAACATAACTTTAAAAGAAATTTTGATCTACTTCACTTACAATCCTATACACTAATATTTCAAGAGAAAAAACAGAAATTTCAACAAAACAATGTTCAGCAAGGCTGTGTTTTTTTTTTTTTTTTTACTTTCTTCTCTATATAAATGTAGGAATGATTTGAATGAGCACATTCTAGTGAATGTAGATCCATAAAGCTATCAGATAATTTTTGAATAGTATTTTTTTTATCTGTTACATCTTCATATACAAGTAAAATTTTACTAAAATCGATCCAAGTCATATTCTACAAAGAAAACAATTGTTTATAATTACAACAAAATAAAAATCTAAATTCTACAGTCATTTTATTTCAATTCTAACTTTTAAAAAATGAAACATATCTTCAACAACGGAGAAAAGAAACTAATCTAGGGGACATAATTATTTATTGAGAAATAGAGAAGGAAAGAATTTCATGTGTATTGCAGGAGATGTTAATAATTTTTATAAAGAATGTTGAAAAGTTTTTGCAACAGCAATTACTAACTCTGAAATTTAATCATAGAATTGTATCTAAGTTAATACTTTTGTTTAAACAATGAAATATAATGTGCATGTTTGGGTAAAATCAAAATGTTTCAGTAATACAATCTTTGATGAAATTGGAACGTATTTGAAAGAGAAAATTTAAAAAGCATTTTCTGTAGAAAAATAATCTTTTTTTCTCTAGGGAAAAGTTCATAAATTTCACTTCTAAATGTATTAAATATTTTATTTAAAAAAAATTAGTATATTTTATAAAAAAAAAAAAAAAAAATGAGTTTTAAGTTTTAAAAATTTACTGATAACTAAGAGTAGCTCCTTTGTTAAATGTACAGATAGCTTCAACACATTTTTAGAACCATTTTTTAATGATAGAGCAAAATTAATGTACAAAAAAATTTCTGGTCACAAGCCTTACAAATAAAGAACACTTTTCTTTGCAATACTTTAGTTTTTACTTAAATTTTTTTATTTACCTTAAAGTTGTGCCTTCTAAAAATATATAAATTTTATCTTCAAGAAAACAATAAAACAAATTTCTTACAAATACTGTGCATTTTTAAATCATATATTTACATTAATTAAGCAATAATTGATTTAAAAAATATATTTTAAAATTATGAACAACAGTTTTTATTCCCCGATTTCTTTAAAATACTGAGAAGTTATTAAAAAACAAGTATTCTCAGTCAAAACAAAATCTATCAAATCAGAGAAAGAATTCATAAATTTTTGCATGTTTTTATACCAATCATCAACAAAATTAGATTAAATAATTAAATTTTTGAAAAATAAAATAAGGTTATATTTAGTTCTTTACTATGAATGTGGCTAAGAACAGAATATGAAGAACCTTCAATAAATAAAAATAATTTAAACTGCAAAAAATAGAAAAAGCAACAGATGACTTTTTTTAAAAAAAAAAAAAAGATTTTACTAATAAACTTACTTTATTCTTATAATAGAGGAGCTAAAGATGTAAAAGTTGTTTAAAAGAATTAAAGGAAAAGTTCTTCAACATACTTGTTTTACTGTTGCTGACTTTCCTTAAAATACGTAACATTTTTAAAAACCTAATAAGTTCAAAATATTTTCTACATGTGAATGTATTATTTCTGAAATATGGCTTAAAATTTTATTTACAGAATATTTATAGAAAAGAATTATTCAGTAAGCCATTTAACATAAAATTGTCCTGCTTCAAAATCTATCAAGCCCCATGATTGGTAATTAATATTACATTACAACTGTTTTGCTTTACACAATATTACATCAAAGTTACAAGACATGTTTTCAATGAATTATGAATGATTATTCATTACTGAACTAGCAGTAATTAATAAAAAATACTAGATTTTTAAAGAAATAGGAGACAAAACATTATTAACAGCTTGAACAAAAATTCTGTACACAAAATTGCAATTTTAAATTATTTTTATTAGATATTTGAATAAAACTAATACTTTTTCCAAAACTTATTATTTTAAAGTTGTCTTAAACAGTTTTTTTAAAAAAAATCACCTACATCAGTTGGGTTTTAAAGTTGGCTTAAAACTATTTAAAAAAAAACTCGTCTACATCAGATGGTACACACAATTTATCAGCCTCTTGAGGCTCACACCTCTTTGATGCTAATTAATGGAAATGATTACATTTATAGTCATAGTAGCAAAGAAAACAAGCTGTCAAATTACGTTAAGTAACCTACAGTAGTATTAATTAAACTAGCAGGGATAGAATGTAGTGTTTAAAACCTTAAGATATGTTATGACAAAAGTTATTATAATTTTTTAATTTTGCTTGTATTTTTGATAATGCAAGTAATTTAACAGAAGATACAGAAATGATTTTCATGGTTAATGAAAAATTATCTTTCTACAGAAAACCAAATAAAATCTAAAACACCTCAAAAACTACTTTCATTAGAAAAGAATAACTCAGGGATGTGTTTTGGTATGTTACTGAAAACAAAAAATGAACTGAGAAAATACAATAAACAAAATACATAGATAAAACAATAAGTAAAAAGCACAATTTTCAAAGAATTCATAACATACTGCAAAGTAAATAATTAAAGAATAACAAACGTTTTTCTCTATATTTAAGCTCATGAAAAAAATTCTAGACACTGAAAGAAATTAAAGCTAAATGAGAATCAAAAGTAACAAACTTAAGAATTAGACTTATTTTTTAAAATTGAAGATAAATTAAGATTTGGTTTTATATATATATATATATATATATAATGCAATATTTTGTTGTTTAGTGCCCTAATGTTTATCAATTAATCAATCTCATTATATATACAGAAACCCTTAATTTTACAGCATTCTGAAAAACATGTATAAAAGAAATCTAAAAAATTTAACATGTAGCAACAATGTTAAGGCTACTACTTTATTTAAATTGCAATTTGTTAACATTATGATTTTTAACTTTTCTCACAAATTTATTAGTTAACCTTTTTCTTCAACACTTGTTTCACTAAGAATATAATATGAAAAAACCATGAATCTAGAAATGAATGTACAAATTATATAAATAGTTGATAGCATATAGTGTTCAATAAAAAATAATATTAAAAACTAATTAAAATATAGGTTGCATGATAGCAAATATGAACTTTATCATATATGCTTGTTTTGTTAATGATACTGTAACCTAAATGATTTTTTGTATGCCACAAAGAAATCATTTATTCAGAAACATATACAAATTCTTTTGTTAAATACAGTGTATTTTATTTTTTAAAACTACATTCATCAAATATTTTTTAAAAACTGTATTTACTGCAGCTTACCATGAGGAATGATATTTATTACTTTTATATGTAGCTGCAATCGTAAAGCAAATAAACTGAAACCTTAAGAGATTATTTCCTTACATTTGTAGGCAAAAATTTTGAAGCACATAATATTTAGAATTAAAGTTAACCTCTTATACATTTTTATTGATAAAAAGTATAATTCAAAGCTTTAAATTACAAATTTGATATTTATTATCATTTAACAACACATGATTTGAATGTACTTATAAATAGGATAAAATAAATAGGATAAAGAGTAAACAGCACAGTTTTGTTAAAATTATAAAAGTTATAGAAGTAATTTAAAGCCACATCAACTGTATATTTTTATAAAATGATTTTTTCAAAAGAGAAAAACTCATCATCAATAAATAATAGTAATGGAACCATGGAATAATAATCAATATCTTTAAGTAAAAACTTTTTTGAAAGAAAATAAAAATAATGCAAAACTAGCATTAATGACAAAAATACTTAAGAAAGTTTAAATCCGTTATATACACTGAAAAGCCAGAAAAACAGTTACAAGCATGCATATGAGAATAACAGAGGTATGAAATTCATTAGCAAAATGCGATACAGTCAGCAGTGCCTGTAGAAGACAAACAAGCTATTAGATCTGTTCCTGCTGCAACAATAGCAGGTTATCAAGATTCAAGTCTGAATGGCATAAAAGTCAGTGCACAAGCAATGGAACATAGTATCTCCAAGAAAGTGATAAAATTTACATGTTTGAGTATGATTATTTTATAGGCGTATCATGAGTATGAGATATCCAACATCAAATCTCCGACAATGACGAAGCCAGAGTGAGTGAGAAATTAATGACGCACTATAAAACTGTATGGAAGCCCAGTGGCAGAGAGGTTAGAGCATCATGCTTGCACACCACAGGTCAGAGGTTCAAATTCCAGGCTGGGAAGGTTGACTCAGCATTTCATCCCTTCAGTAGGTTGATAAATGAGTATCAAGCTTGCTTGGGAACTTAACACTGGGGGTTTTGTGTCAGACTGACCACCTGACCGGAACATCTGCTCATGCACCTCAGGGTCCAAGGTCATGTGTACTGAGTTAGGCACAGTAGGCCTTGGCCCTTATGGGCTGTTACGCCACTAAGTTATAAAACTGCACGAAGGATATTGGCAACAGGGCTTGTAATTTTGAACCATGGTCTAGTGACGAGGATGACACCTGAGCTGGCATCTCCCTTTTCTAACTTCCACACCACACCAACAAGAGGACGTTTGGGTTTCAACATATCATTCACATGCATTAGCCCCCTCTGCACAGCAGGTGTTCAACCACACTAGGCTCGAACTCGTGACATGCCAGCCACAAAACTGTGACCTAGACCACTAGGCTACCGTGGCCACCAGGTCATTTCAAAGAAAGTAAGAAAGGTGAAAAATGAGATATCTTTTTGACCTGTGATGATATTTATTTCAAAAGGATCCCCAGAATGTACTAAATTAAAGTTGGAATTCGTTCATTAAAATACTACAGTATTTTAATGAACAATTATTTTAATGATATTTATTCAATATTACTAATTTAAAAGATGCTAGAACTACTTCAAGCATAAAAGAAGAAAAATAAAATAATTAAAAATTCACAAATATTTCAACATAATACTTATATGGTGAATGAAATAAGCTTAATACCTTTTATCATATGTGTACAAGTAATTTTCCTTGATTATGATGCCACTACTTGTTCTTATTGTAACAGCAGATATATTAGAAATAAAACCTGTGGACAAAAAATAACATAGATTTAATTCTACTTTCATGTTACTCCTCTCTAGAAAATAACAAAACTATTGAATAACAGTAAAAAAAAAAAAAATTTAAAAAAAAAAAAAGATTTTTCATTGATAAATTTGAATTTTTTGTAAAATTAAAACAACGCTTTAAATAGCTTATATTCCAAATCAGATTTGAATCTGATAATTAATTCCAACTGTCAATGTCACACTTTACATTAGGGCTATTGGTGACAAATTTAGTAGTTTTTAACTTCAGTCAAATGACAAGGACGACACCTGAGCTCTGGGGGCCCCCCCCCCCACTTTGCAAACTACCACACCATGACAATGAAAGGATATCCTCTAATAGAAAGTTAATTGTTAACAACATTAAGGTGTCATACACTAGATTACTTCCCACAAATGATTAATCTGTAAAATATTACATAGATAATATCATTTAAAAAACATTTTAGAAAAAGTTTTTTAAAATAGTTTTTGTATTCTTAAATATGTTATTGTTTTATTTTAATGTTATGTAGAATATTCTTCGGATTAAAGTTTAGTCAATGAATAAAATAGATTTTTCATAACATTTTTTCTGTTTTTGAACACTACATAAAAAAAAACCAAAAAAAAAAATTTATAAACTAGTACAGCCTTTAAACACTTCCTGAATTTTTTTATCATAATTTTAATCAACATATATAATAAAAGTGTACAATGTGTGTGCCGCTAAAACTCTGAAACAAGTTACAGTACAATTAAAGGAGTTATATGGTATGGTAGCTCTCTATCCTCCATCCATGAAGAAAGTTAATGTTTTTAATTGAATCAACCTCCAAGGGGCATTATAAATAAATATTCCTGTTTTTGAACTATTAGACCTACAGACATGAAATTTACCATGCATGTTCCTTTCATGGAGTAGAAATATGCTATAAAAGGGAGTTTGTGAAAATTGATCCCCAAGGGTCTTTGCGAGGGCTTAAGGGACATCACTGATAAAAAATAAGTGCACTCATTAAAAAATTATGTTACATTTTTCAATACATTGTTTTATACCATGTTTTACTCTCCTAACAATTCAGCTATTATAAATATCAAGAATAATATTTTTTATTTTTTAGAATTAACCTGTGCAAAGAATGGACATTTCAGCTAGTTTAAAGTATTTCCTAAAGTATAGGTGGTAGTTCCATCAAATGAGAAATTTCAATACATTATTACTTGTGTTTTATCCATAATTGTATTTAGTAACTTATATTTTTTTTATAAAAATATTTTTCAATTATTTTGTTTCTAGAATAAGCAAATAATTATCTATCAATCGATGAAAATATTTTTTTAAATAGATGAGCATTATCAAATGTTTAGGATTAATGTTATAGGGCCCCCTTTTTAAGAGCTTCCCTTCATCAACTCAGAAAATTTTGAACAGTTTTACAAAATTTAAAATTATGACCACTTTTACTTGAGGAGAAATCAGGTACCCAAATTAAAAAAAACAAAACAGCAAATGCATTCACAATGATAAAAAAAAATGTTTAGAAGTTAATTAACTATGTCAATTATAAATGGATTTAATTCAGTAACAATAATTTAATTCCCTTAGAGAAATTAATAGTATAGTGATATTTATTATGTCTAATAGCAATGAAAAACTTAGAAGGTTTTTAACCCTTTGACATAGAATGACATTTGGAAGACATTATTCATTTCATGAGACATTGTAGCGTTTGGCATTTCTCAGTGGTCAAAAAAAGTTTCTGGCGGAATGGTCTCTGCCAAGAATTATACATGGATTCTGTTTTGTTTTCCTAATACACAAAGTTCTCCCTCACCTGAATGATACCGGTAGTCCACACTCCAGGGGGACAAGAAAGTATTCCTAAAATTCCATTTTATTTGTATGTCAAAGGGTTCCTCCCTTTCCTTTCAATTTTACAAAGATTTAAAATGTAGTTTAATAAATACAACATTAATATTTGAGAAAGTTTTTATTTTTATTAATGCCCTACATCTATATTAGTTAGGGATAACTTTGACTCATTTTTCTGTAAGACAAGTAATTTTTCAATAAATAACTCAAAAAGAGCTTAACAAAATTTTTTTTAAAAAAAACACCCTATATTGTAATATTAAACAAATATTGATTTTTTTGTTATCATTATAAAAATTAAGTATAACTCGATCTTAATAATTAAAATAAAAGTGTACATGAAAAACTTTATATGCAAATTAACAGGGAATAAATAATTTGTAACAATTAAAGCGATCATTAAAGCATTAAACTGCTTTTTTCATACTACAGCTGTTTCAACAATATGTATCTTGTCCCCCCCCCATTTAAAGAGCTTAGTCAACAACTAACATGAAGAAAAATTCATGGAAACAAAAAATATTTACAGAAGCCAAATATTTGGGACAGGACATACATAATTTAAGGATAACTATAGATGTAGTTTTTAACACATCACTTCATGAACTAATAATATTTGGTTTGGATTCAAGAAGTGTATTAATACATGGGCAAGTGTAGCTTATTCCATCTGTACTAAACTAATTATTAATATAAATTAAAGCCGGAAATACAGTTAAATAATAACATAAGGAAGCCCTATAAAAGTGTCCTTAATAATGTCCAGAAACATCTGTAAATGATAATGGTGACTTTTATGTTAACCTTCTTAATTGTTTTGATGCACCCTTTCTATGATAATATGCTATACAAATTCATTATAAATTTCATCCTTTGAAGAAATTACTTCTTCTGAAACAACAATTCATGTGACAAATTTCTAAGAATTAACATCTCCAACATTTTCTTGTTAACTGTATTTAAGCAACCATATTCAATTCTTTTACTAATGTGGATAAGCTTTAATTACATGACATTAAACAAATAACTAGATATTTCTATACACATTTGTAAGGAAATGGGAGCTTTTTTTTAATGACATAGAAATGAAACTTTCAACAAATCTTGCTAAAAATTTAAGTGCATTACATAAGATAATTTAATAAAAAAATATGAAGTTATACAAGATTAAAAAAAAAAAAACATAAATATAATTTGGGTTACCATGCTGGTGTGTAAGAAGTGCATCATCTTTTCCTCTTAAGGTATATATGATTGCTACTGAATAGCCAGCTAGTTCAGAATTTTTCACCTGAAGCCACAAAATAAAAATATATTGCAGACATATGCAATATCGTTATAAATAACAATTTTTTAAAAATATTTTCCTGAAAATGATTTGTATTATTATTACTTGATAAATATACTTAGTGCTGAATGAGGATAAAAAAACAAAAATTCAGGATAACATTAGCATTAGATATCAAACTATATAACGTTTATATATATAATTCAAATAATTATTTAAAGCATCTTATCAATGAAGAAAATAATACTAGCTTGCTTTGAAAATTAAATGAATGCAAATTAGTTTTCTCTTAAAGTATTGTGGGTATATATAAGACTAATTTTAATACTGATAAAAGTCTACAGAAAATTTGAGTATTGAATTTAATGCGATAAAAATTTGAAAAGTGTGTGTGGTTTGTTCTTATTACAATTTCTCTGTAATAATGCCAGCTTAACCCATATCACAGATTATTTCAAATACCTATAAAAAAACCTCATATATTTTTAAAAAATCAAATTCCTCAAAAAATCGTGGTTCAAAAAAAGATTATTGTAAACAAGATTTATAAGATTAAGCCTCTTGAGTTTCTTAATCTTTTAAACTAAGAATTAAACATATCAAATACGAACAGGGTTTTTTTTTAATGTGCGACGAATGTACATTGATTATTCACCAATATTGAATAATCTTCAAATAATCTGCACATACTTAATAAATTTACATCTTATTTAGCTACCCCTAAAATTAAATCAGTTATATTTATTTAAGAAAGTTGCATTCAACAAATGAATTGTAATCATTCTCTGTCAACCATGCAGAAACATTTGAATAAAAAAGAACTTCATCATAAGTCTTGTTTCTCCTATGTTTTGATTATATTTATGAAAGTTTAATCAGAAATTTATAATTTCAAGTGTATTTTGTAACTGATAGTTAAAACAATTACACATGTTTATACTTGAAACGAAATATTCAGCATGGAAAAAAATAGAAAGGCATAATTATTCTAATGATTTTTCATTTGAATGATGCAAACAGTACAAGAAAAATTGACAAATACTAATAATTTGGCACACACATTATACTACATAAATGGATTTTATAATCTTATACTTTTTACTGTGCATTATAAAATATAAAGAAATAATTTTATACTCATTCTTGAATTTTATGCAAGATTGATTGTTAGCTAATAATTTACGAATATAATCTAATTTGCTTAAGCATTTCGTCTCAAAATTCTCAAGATTATGTTAAGGATATAAAGATCATTAAGGGTTCATGTTAAGAGTTCGTGTCGTTTATAGTAAAGGACATATTAATAAATATCAGGCAATATCTTTAACCAATTTGTTCAATTTTTAAATAATCAATATTCAATAAATTAAAATGTGGAACAGTTTAACTTAACCCAGTTCTAATATGGATTATAAAAAATTTACTTATTAAGGGGATTTGATTCAAGTATAAGCGTTCTTTTAATGAGGTTGCGCTGATCTCAGCAGCATTTCTACAACACAGTCTAATATCTCTCGTTTATCCTTTCATCAGTTCTTCCACTCATTTCTTCATGACACTTCTTATATAGTAACATTCATTTGCATACATCAAAGTTTCTTCACAAGGAGATGTTCTAGTTCAAGTATAGTAGTAAAGTAACCTCAGAGGTTAGTTTAAGGAATTGCCCATAAGAACAGCTACAAACGGACTAAATAAAAAGTTGTGAAAAAGCTTATTTGGTACTTTTTAATATTTTGTGGATTAAAAAAAAATCTAACATGAAAGAAGTGCACTTAAGACAGATCAAGCCAAGACAACCAAGAATTCCTTTTAGTAATTGAATTAAAAAAATGGCTAAAAATTAATTTAGTTTAAAGATAGAACTCTAATCAAACTATGTTACAAATCAATAAAGAACGCAGAGTGAATCTTTCTAAGTTAACCTTGAAAAGTTTATAAAAAACATTCTTAAAAAGTACTCATAAAAATGGCATACTTTCATTATAGATCAACACAATTTTATAGTAAAAAAATACTATAATATTAAAAAAAAAAAAAAAATTTAAACAACTTTTGTTTTTTGAATAGTAATCCTTTGGAATATTTAAAATGGAATTATTTCTTTATTTAGCTTGCACAAATTATGCATATTGTACATTTTAGAAGCTGATATTATGAAAGATTGATGCTTGAAACTACTGTATGATTAGCAGTTACAATAACATAATTATTACTGTTGTCTATGCTTAAAATTATTTTTTAAATAATTAATAGAACCTAGAGAATGATTAGACTTAACAATATCATAAGTATAATAGACTTAAAAAGATTATAGCTAATTACTTTCTAATTTAAAAATTTTATGAAGCAAATAATAAAACTTTAATCAACTATTTTAATTAAAATAGTTAGTTTAATTATACTATTTAATTTAACTGGACTGGACATATTTTGTATTTTACTTATATGAAAATTTTGATTCATCGATATTCCTACGTCATAGTTTATCAGTGTATAATTCAGTATTACAGTAAGACCCTGCTTAACACTGTTTCGTTTAGCGCTGTTTCGATTTAACACTCTTTTATTTGAATTGTAGTATTCCCCAAAATTACACACAGCGGTAGGCTTCCCGATATCCAGAGCAATTTATCTGTGTTTCTTCTTTCCAGCGGTCTTATACGAACATATTTTTATTGTTTCAAACATTTGTTAACATTATTGTAAGTATCAATTTATATAATAAAACAATTGCTATAATGACAAATATTATGGTTTTTAGTTTTTATCATGTGTGATAGTAGAAAAACACGAAATTAAAGCAGCAAGAAAAAGCAGGAGCAAATTTTGACAGGAGTTCAAAGGCAAGACGGGGCATTATGGATGCATTATCCACTTACCAACAACTTCTCAGAGAGTGTAAAAGGAAAACGCAAATTACATTAGATGCCTTCTTGATAAAAAGGCAGAAAATTGGAAATACAGAAGATACTGTATGTAAATGCATTGACTTAGAATTTTATTTATTTTTATATGTTTATTCATTTATTATGTTTCTATATTTGTAACAAATACATTTTTGTTTTATTGTTATAAAACACATAATTAATAAATTTAATGGTAAAGTACCTGGCTAATTTTCTACCCATCTTCCCCTAACCCCATTATTTACATGATGAGATAACCGTGTTTAACGCCGTTTCATATAACGCTCAACTTTGATGGAACGTATACCCCCCGTTAAGCGGGGTCTTACTGTATGTCTTGAATAAACAAATTATTAAAACAATTTTATTTTACACTATTGCATTGTCTTTTAAACCTCATTAAGCAAATGGGTGAAGAGTTGCACCCATGTTTTCTTATTGTAATACCTCAGGGTACATTCATAACTTTCCAATATAGTTTTGTAATTTATTTATATACCTCAGTCAAGTGACTAGGAAGACACTTGATCTGAAACTCTATGCTCAAAACTTCGCACCACACCAAATTCAGGACTTTTCACCACCACAGATTTAACATGCACCTGCCCTTTATACACCCGGTTTTCAATGGCATCAGGGCTTGAAACCATGACAGGACTATGCCGACCACGAATTTGCAACCATGACTACTCGGCTACATAAAAATTTACAATTGCAGGAAATCTGCAGTACTTTATTCAATTTGAAATGTCCAAAATATTTTATACGAGTAAATAGCCCGTAATAAGAAAAATATTTTTCCGTATAAAAGGTCATTTATAAATGGAATGATTACTTATTTCTTTTATGCAAATAATTAAACTATTTTAGGGATGCATTTTTATAGTGATTTATTAATGCGTTACTTAAAAATATTACTTTTGTTGACACTGGTTAGTCTATATTTTTATAATTTTGCAAAAACTCAAATTTGTATTTAATTCTAACAAAAAAAGTGTGTGCACTTATGACTACATGATAGAAGTGATAATTTCAAATTTTGTAATGTTATTTCAGGGATTAGTTAGATGAATAAAAAACAAGGAGATGTTACTATTGTCCTATAAAATTATTTATTCATATGTCTGTACTCATAAAGTAATATTTTTGTGCGAAATATGCAGTCATATTTAGAAATTAATTGCAATCTAAGAAGGAAACAATAGGTTTATGTAGCTGAAATAAGTTATAAATCCTTTAGATTCAAAATTTTATTTAAATATCTATAAAAAAAACTCCATCAAGCGTTGTTCCCTACTTCCTTGTGCATCATTTGGATCATTTGACATAATTAAACTGAATTTTGATTTAAAAAAATCAACTAAAGGTTTTGATTTGTCTTTTGAAAAATCTATTTTAAAATTCCCACTTAAAACCATAGGTAATTTGTTCAGAAACTCGATCCGGCTTTGTGAATTTTGATTGTAATTTAACAATATTCAATTCTATCAATGAATTAATTTAAGCAAAGGGCAAGGGTGGCTCTAGGGCCGGACAAACCGGCAACAATGCCGGACAAGCGGCATTTCAATCAAATTTGAAAAATATATTTTTTATTGTTACAAAAAATTTGATATATTTTCTGAAATGTTATTGGGTCTGAATTTGGTATTTCACATTTCACGTATCTTAATTTTTTTACTCTATATATTTAATGACAGTTTTCTTTTATGTTGAAACTTGAAAGGTTTGAGGTGGGAGTATATGTTAAAGCATAAAGTTATTAATATGTTTATACATCTTTAACTAGTAACTTTCTCCCCATTCCGGAGTGAGGTCACAAGTGGCATTCCTTTCACCCTTATGATGTCCGATTCCAGCTATCCAAAAGGGGACAAGGGTAATAAGAGGTTTGGGTAGATACAGAGCGACAGGAGATGCTTTATTTTAGTCTTAAATGTAGTTATTATAAATTAAAACAAACGCTTGTGGTCCCCACCATTAGTAGACAATTTTTCGAAGAAATTGAACTGCTTAAATTGACGATTCCTTATCTTCCATTTCATTCGTTTGAAATAATAAAAGTAATTACATTCTTAATTTCAAATTATTTTGAATTTTTTAAGACTTAAAATAATATAT
>BMAV01015719.1:125857-140653 GCA_019973955.1 Trichonephila inaurata madagascariensis | reverse complement strand
TTCCAAATCAGATTTGAATCTGATAATTAATTCCAACTGTCAATGTCACACTTTACATTAGGGCTATTGGTGACAAATTTAGTAGTTTTTAACTTCGGTCAAATGACAAGGACGACACCCGAGCCCTGGGGCCCCCCCCCCCCACTTTGCAAACTACCACACCATGACAATGAAAGGATATCCTCTAATAGAAAGTTAATTGTTTACAACATTAAGGTGTCATACACTAGATTACTTCCCACAAATGATTAATCTGTAAAATATTACATAGATAATATTTAAAAAACATTTTAGAAAAAGTTTTTTAAAATAGTTTTTGTATTCTTAAATATGTTATTGTTTTATTTTAATGTTATGTAGAATATTCTTCGGATTAAAGTTTAGTCAATGAATAAAATAGATTTTTCATAACATTTTTTCTGTTTTTGAACACTACATAAAAAAAAACCAAAAAAAAAAATTTATAAACTAGTACAGCCTTTAAACACTTCCTGAATTTTTTTATCATAATTTTAATCAACATATATAATAAAAGTGTACAATGTGTGTGCCGCTAAAACTCTGAAACAAGTTACAGTACAATTAAAGGAGTTATATGGTATGGTAGCTCTCTATCCTCCATCCATGAAGAAAGTTAATGTTTTTAATTGAATCAACCTCCAAGGGGCATTATAAATAAATATTCCTGTTTTTGAACTATTAAACCTACAGACTTGAAATTTACCATGCATGTTCCTTTAATGGAGTAGAAATATGCTATAAAAGGGAGTTTGTGAAAATTGATCCCCAAGGGTCTTTGCGAGGGCTTAAGGGACATCACTGATAAAAAATAAGTGCACTCATTAAAAAATTATGTTACATTTTTCAATACATTGTTTTATACCATGTTTTACTCTCCTAACAATTCAGCTATTATAAATATCAAGAATAATATTTTTTATTTTTTAGAATTAACCTGTGCAAAGAATGGACATTTCAGCTAGTTTAAAGTATTTCCTAAAGTATAGGTGGTAGTTCCATCAAATGAGAAATTTCAATACATTATTACTTGTGTTTTATCCATAATTGTATTTAGTAACTTATATTTTTTTTATAAAAATATTTTTCAATTATTTTGTTTCTAGAATAAGCAAATAATTATCTATCAATCGATGAAAATATTTTTTTAAATAGATGAGCATTATCAAATGTTTAGGATTAATGTTGTAGGGCCCCCTTTTTAAGCTTCCCTTCATCAACTCAGAAAATTTTGAACAGTTTTACAAAATTTAAAATTATGACCACTTTTACTTGAGGAGAAATCAGGTACCCAAATTAAAAAAAACAAAACAGCAAATGCATTCACAATGATAAAAAAAAATGTTTAGAAGTTAATTAACTATGTCAATTATAAATGGATTTAATTCAGTAACAATAATTTAAGTCCCTTAGAGAAATTAATAGTATAGTGATATTTATTATGTCTAATAGCAATGAAAAACTTAGAAGGTTTTTAACCCTTTGACATAGAATGACATTTGGAAGACATTATTCATTTCATGAGACATTGTAGCGTTTGGCATTTCTCAGTGGTCAAAAAAAGTTTCTGGCGGAATGGTCTCTGCCAAGAATTATACATGGATTCTGTTTTGTTTTCCTAATACACAAAGTTCTCCCTCACCTGAATGATACCGGTAGTCCACACTCCAGGGGGACAAGAAAGTATTCCTAAAATTCCATTTTATTTGTATGTCAAAGGGTTCCTCCCTTTCCTTTCAATTTTACAAAGATTTAAAATGTAGTTTAATAAATACAACATTAATATTTGAGAAAGTTTTTATTTTTATTAATGCCCTACATCTATATTAGTTAGGGATAACTTTGACTCATTTTTCTGTAAGACAAGTAATTTTTCAATAAATAACTCAAAAAGAGCTTAACAAAATTTTTTTTAAAAAAAACACCCTATATTGTAATATTAAACAAATATTGATTTTTTTGTTATCATTATAAAAATTAAGTATAACTCGATCTTAATAATTAAAATAAAAGTGTACATGAAAAACTTTATATGCAAATTAACAGGGAATAAATAATTTGTAACAATTAAAGCGATCATTAAAGCATTAAACTGCTTTTTTCATACTACAGCTGTTTCAACAATATGTATCTTGTCCCCCCCCCATTTAAAGAGCTTAGTCAACAACTAACATGAAGAAAAATTCATGGAAACAAAAAATATTTACAGAAGCCAAATATTTGGGACAGGACATACATAATTTAAGGATAACTATAGATGTAGTTTTTAACACATCACTTCATGAACTAATAATATTTGGTTTGGATTCAAGAAGTGTATTAATACATGGGAAAGTGTAGCTTATTTCATCTGTACTAAACAAATTATTAATATAAATTAAAGCCGGAAATACAGTTAAATAATAACATAAGGAAGCCCTATAAAAGTGTCCTTAATAATGTCCAGAAACATCTGTAAATGATAATGGTGACTTTTATGTTAACCTTCTTAATTGTTTTGATGCACCCTTTCTATGATAATATGCTATACAAATTCATTATAAATTTCATCCTTTGAAGAAATTACTTCTTCTGAAACAACAATTCATATGACAAATTTCTAAGAATTAACATCTCCAACATTTTCTTGTTAACTGTATTTAAGCAACCATATTCAATTCTTTTACTAATGTGGATAAGCTTTAATTACATGACATTAAACAAATAACTAGATATTTCTATACACATTTGTAAGGAAATGGGAGCTTTTTTTTAATGACATAGAAATGAAACTTTCAACAAATCTTGCTAAAAATTTAAGTGCATTACATAAGATAATTTAATAAAAAAATATGAAGTTATACAAGATTAAAAAAAAAACATAAATATAATTTGGGTTACCATGCTGGTGTGTAAGAAGTGCATCATCTTTTCCTCTTAAGGTATATATGATTGCTACTGAATAGCCAGCTAGTTCAGAATTTTTCACCTGAAGCCACAAAATAAAAATATATTGCAGACATATGCAATATCGTTATAAATAACAATTTTTTAAAAATATTTTCCTGAAAATGATTTGTATTATTATTACTTGCTAAATATACTTAGTGCTGAATGAGGATAAAAAAACAAAAATTCAGGATAACATTAGCATTAGATATCAAACTATATAACGTTTATATATATAATTCAAATAATTATTTAAAGCATCTTATCAATGAAGAAAATAATACTAGCTTGCTTTGAAAATTAAATGAATGCAAATTAGTTTTCTCTTAAAGTAGTTTGTGGGTATATATAAAACTAATTTTAATACTGATAAAAGTCTACAGAAAATTTGAGTATTGAATTTAATGCGATAAAAATTTGAAAAGTGTGTGTGGTTTGTTCTTATTACAATTTCTCTGTAATAATGCCAGCTTAACCCATATCACAGATTATTTCAAATACCTAAAAAAAACCTCATATATTTTTAAAAAATCAAATTCCTCAAAATATCGTGGTTCAAAAAAAGATTATTGTAAACAAGATTTATAAGATTAAGCCTCTTGAGTTTCTTAATCTTTTAAACTAAGAATTAAACATATCAAATACGAACAGGGTTTTTTTTTAATGTGCGACGAATGTACATTGATTATTCACCAATATTGAATAATCTTCAAATAATCTGCACATACTTAATAAATTTACATCTTATTTAGCTACCCCTAAAATTAAATCAGTTATATTTATTTAAGAAAGTTGCATTCAACAAATGAATTGTAATCATTCTCTGTCAACCATGCAGAAACATTTGAATAAAAAAGAACTTCATCATAAGTCTTGTTTCTCCTATGTTTTGATTATATTTATGAAAGTTTAATCAGAAATTTATAATTTCAAGTGTATTTTGTAACTGATAGTTAAAACAATTACACATGTTTATACTTGAAACGAAATATTCAGCATGGAAAAAAATAGAAAGGCATAATTATTCTAATGATTTTTCATTTGAATGATGCAAACAGTACAAGAAAAATTGACAAATACTAATAATTTGGCACACACATTATACTACATAAATGGATTTTATAATCTTATACTTTTTACTGTGCATTATAAAATATAAAGAAATAATTTTATACTCATTCTTGAATTTTATGCAAGATTGATTGTTAGCTAATAATTTACGAATATAATCTAATTTGCTTAAGCATTTCGTCTCAAAATTCTCAAGATTATGTTAAGGATATAAAGATCATTAAGGGTTCATGTTAAGAGTTCGTGTCGTTTATAGTAAAGGACATATTAATAAATATCAGGCAATATCTTTAACCAATTTGTTCAATTTTTAAATAATCAATATTTAATAAATTAAAATGTGGAACAGTTTAACTTAACCCAGTTCTAATATGGATTATAAAAAATTTACTTATTAAGGGGATTTGATTCAAGTATAAGCGTTCTTTTAATGAGGTTGCGCTGATCTCAGCAGCATTTCTACAACACAGTCTAATATCTCTCGTTTATCCTTTCATCAGTTCTTCCACTCATTTCTTCATGACACTTCTTATATAGTAACATTCATTTGCATACATCAAAGTTTCTTCACAAGGAGATGTTCTAGTTCAAGTATAGTAGTAAAGTAACCTCAGAGGTTAGTTTAAGGAATTGCCTATAAGAACAGCTACAAACGGACTAAATAAAAAGTTGTGAAAAAGCTTATTTGGTACTTTTTAATATTTTGTGGATTAAAAAAAAATCTAACATGAAAGAAGTGCACTTAAGACAGATCAAGCCAAGACAACCAAGAATTCCTTTTAGTAATTGAATTAAAAAAATGGCTAAAAATTAATTTAGTTTAAAGATAGAACTCTAATCAAACTATGTTACAAATCAATAAAGAACGCAGAGTGAATCTTTCTAAGTTAACCTTGAAAAGTTTATAAAAAACATTCTTAAAAAGTACTCATAAAAATGGCATACTTTCATTATAGATCAACACAATTTTATAGTAAAAAAATACTATAATATTAAAAAAAAAAAAAAAATTTAAACAACTTTTGTTTTTTGAATAGTAATCCTTTGGAATATTTAAAATGGAATTATTTCTTTATTTAGCTTGCACAAATTATGCATATTGTACATTTTAGAAGCTGATATTATGAAAGATTGATGCTTGAAACTACTGTATGATTAGCAGTTACAATAACATAATTATTACTGTTGTCTATGCTTAAAATTATTTTTTAAATAATTAATAGAACCTAGAGAATGATTAGACTTAACAATATCATAAGTATAATAGACTTAAAAAGATTATAGCTAATTACTTTCTAATTTAAAAATTTTATGAAGCAAATAATAAAACTTTAATCAACTATTTTAATTAAAATAGTTAGTTTAATTATACTATTTAATTTAACTGGACTGGACATATTTTGTATTTTACTTATATGAAAATTTTGATTCATCGATATTCCTACGTCATAGTTTATCAGTGTATAATTCAGTATTACAGTAAGACCCTGCTTAACACTGTTTCGTTTAGCGCTGTTTCGATTTAACACTCTTTTATTTGAATTGTAGTATTCCCCAAAATTACACACAGCGGTAGGCTTCCCGATATCCAGAGCAATTTATCTGTGTTTCTTCTTTCCAGCGGTCTTATACGAACATATTTTTATTGTTTCAAACATTTGTTAACATTATTGTAAGTATCAATTTATATAATAAAACAATTGCTATAATGACAAATATTATGGTTTTTAGTTTTTATCATGTGTGATAGTAGAAAAACACGAAATTAAAGCAGCAAGAAAAAGCAGGAGCAAATTTTGACAGGAGTTCAAAGGCAAGACGGGGCATTATGGATGCATTATCCACTTACCAACAACTTCTCAGAGAGTGTAAAAGGAAAACGCAAATTACATTAGATGCCTTCTTGATAAAAAGGCAGAAAATTGGAAATACAGAAGATACTGTATGATCTAAAATGTAAACGCACTGACTTAGAATTTTATTTATTTTTATATGTTTATTCATTTATTATGTTTCTATATTTGTAACAAATACATTTTTGTTTTATTGTTATAAAACACATAATTAATAAATTTAATGGTAAAGTACCTGGCTAATTTTCTACCCATCTTCCCCTAACCCCATTATTTACATGATGAGATAACCGTGTTTAACGCCGTTTCATATAACGCTCTACTTTGATGGAACGTATACCCCCCGTTAAGCGGGGTCTTACTGTATGTCTTGAATAAACAAATTATTAAAACAATTTTATTTTACACTATTGCATTGTCTTTTAAACCTCATTAAGCAAATGGGTGAAGAGTTGCACCCATGTTTTCTTATTGTAATACCTCAGGGTACATTCATAACTTTCCAATATAGTTTTGTAATTTATTTATATACCTCAGTCAAGTGACTAGGAAGACACTTGATCTGAAACTCTATGCTCAAAACTTCGCACCACACCAAATTCAGGACTTTTCACCACCACAGATTTAACATGCACCTGCCCTTTATACACCCGGTTTTCAATGGCATCAGGGCTTGAAACCATGACAGGACTATGCCGACCACGAATTTGCAACCATGACTACTCGGCTACATAAAAATTTACAATTGCAGGAAATCTGCAGTACTTTATTCAATTTGAAATGTCCAAAATATTTTATACGAGTAAATAGCCCGTAATAAGAAAAATATTTTTCCGTATAAAAGGTCATTTATAAATGGAATGATTACTTATTTCTTTTATGCAAATAATTAAACTATTTTAGGGATGCATTTTTATAGTGATTTATTAATGCGTTACTTAAAAATATTACTTTTGTTGACACTGGTTAGTCTATATTTTTATAATTTTGCAAAAACTCAAATTTGTATTTAATTCTAACAAAAAAAGTGTGTGCACTTATGACTACTTGATAGAAGTGATAATTTCAAATTTTGTAATGTTATTTCAGGGATTAGTTAGATGAATAAAAAACAAGGAGATGTTACTATTGTCCTATAAAATTATTTATTCATATGTCTGTACTCATAAAGTAATATTTTTGTGCGAAATATGCAGTCATATTTAGAAATTAATTGCAATCTAAGAAGGAAACAATAGGTTTATGTAGCTGAAATAAGTTATAAATCCTTTAGATTCAAAATTTTATTTAAATATCTATAAAAAAAACTCCATCAAGAGTTGTTCCCTACTTCCTTGTGCATCATTTGGATCATTTGACATAATTAAACTGAATTTTGATTTAAAAAAATCAACTAAAGGTTTTGATTTGTCTTGAAAAATCTATTTTAAAATTCCCACTTAAAACCATAGGTAATTTGTTCAGAAACTCGATCCGGCTTTGTGAATTTTGATTGTAATTTAACAATATTCAATTCTATCAATGAATTAATTTAAGCAAAGGGCAAGGGTGGCTCTAGGGCCGGACAAACCGGACCCTTGCCCGGGGCGGCAAATTTTAAGGGGGCGGCATTTCAATCAAATTTGAAAAATATATTTTTTATTGTTACAAAAAATTTGATATATTTTCTGAAATGTTATTGGGTCTGAATTTGGTATTTCACATTTCACGTATCTTAATTTTTTTACTCTATATATTTAATGACAGTTTTCTTTTATATTGAAACTTGAAAGGTTTGAGGTGGGAGTATATGTTAAAGCATAAAGTTATTAATATGTTTATACATCTTTAACTAGTAACTTTCTCCCCATTCCGGAATGAGGTCACAAGTGGCATTCCTTTCACCCTTATGATGTCCGATTCCAGCTATCCAAAAGGGGACAAGGGTAATAAGAGGTTTGGGTAGATACAGAGCGACAGGAGATGCTTTATTTTAGTCTTAAATGTAGTTATTATAAATTAAAACAAACGCTTGTGGTCCCCACCATTAGTAGACAATTTTTCGAAGAAATTGAACTGCTTAAATTGACGATTCCTTATCTTCCATTTCATTCGTTTGAAATAATAAAAGTAATTACATTCTTAATTTCAAATTATTTTGAATTTTTTAAGACTTAAAATAATATATATATATATATATATATATATATATATTATGTGTTTTTCGAATGTGATTGTTGGAAGAGTATATATATATATACATACATATATATATACATATATACATACATACATATATATATATGTATGTATATAGGCCAATTCTCTACTAACAAGAGAAAACATCCAAACAATAACATTCGACAAACACATAGACAGCAGGAAAATCACACAATGAAGGACAAAAGAGTAATCGAGATAATAAATATAAAATGGATGCTGCAGTGTTATGAACATTACTGACTTAGGACAGCTATTACATAAAAAATAATTTATATAAAAGTGGGGTTGAACATGTTTTTTGATATATATATATATATATACATATATATATACATACATATATATATATATATATATATATATATATATATATATATATATATATATATATATATATATATATATATATATATATACATATATACACATATATACATATATATACATATATATACATACATATATATACATATATACATACATATATACATATACATATATACATACATATATACATACACATATATATATATCCATAATTGAACAATCTCATTAGTAAATAGATTCATACATAGATAGGCGCAAAGCAGCCAAATGAATGTATAAAGAATATATTATTATATTTTTATTTTTTATTACGTTATTTCTTGTTATGTTCATTATCTATTATTTCTGGTTTTTGAAATATTATACAAATTTTTTTCATATATATATATATATATATAGAAAGAGAGAGAGAGAAGGGTGGCATTGGAGAGAGGGGCGGCATTTTCCATTTTTGTCCGGGGCGGCAAAACTGCTAGAGCCGGCCCTGCAAAGGGATAGCAAGACAGGTAGTTGAGTGGGAAGAGAGGAATCTAAGTCAAAACCTTTAAAAAGGGATTTAATCAGAAGATTTATATCACATAATCTCTGACTTATATTAGCTCTTTTGTCATTGGATGGCAGTTTTGTACAAACATATATCCCGTGCTGCTGCAAGGAAAGTCTTCTTAATTACATATTGTTTTCTTGTATTTAAATTATTTAATGTAACTTTTTCTTAATACCTGTATACTTAATTTTGTTATTTTAAGATTTGAATTTTCTTTTTAGACTAAAAGTATATTTAAGTAATGTGATAAATAGAACTATTTTTTCATTGCTATTCTGATTCGCTTACACAAAAATAGAATTTTATTCTTAAATTCACTGCAATGTTGCTAATAATAATTATACTATTTACTTAGTTCTATAAAAATTTGTCTTTTTTCTACATTTTGTTTAATTTTAGTGTAGGAATTCTCTCTCTCTTTAAGCCTTTTTTTTAAAATATTACGTTTCATTTTCATGCTTCAACTAGAATTAGAAAGAATCCCGCCATTCGTAGAAAGAGGTGGCGGGGGGGGGGCAGCCCCTGTTAGAACGAAGCTAGGAACTTTCCTTTTATGGCGTATTGGTGAGGGGACAAACTACCGCGTTTCAGGTCGTTTCGGAGTGGCGGGGGGAAACGTCCCTCCTTTTATTTTAGGGGTGTGTGTGTCGCGGAAGACCTTGACCGAGCACGAATTCCGACTAAAAAAGCCGAATGAGAATTACAAACCCGAGCGTGACGTTCATTCAAGTTCACTCTCCAGCAAAACACGCCTATAGAAGTTATCACTTCAAAAATATAAAACATAAAATGATCCACAAGAAGCCATTTTAAAGTTTACAAAAGCTTTGGCATTATTTCCAATTAGGCATCCCCCCATAAGTGGCGCACACAAGGGTGGGGAGGGTCCGGATCCCCCCCCGCCCAAAGCCCTTGATTTTTTTTTCCGATTGATTATAATTCTATGTACATAGTATGTAAAACTTAATTATTTGTTATTAATAATTAATTTTATTAATTAATGCTAATTATTCGTTCAATAATTAATTTTTAACTTTTTTTTGTTCCCGAAAATCGACAAAATCAAAAGCATATGTTGGGCGGCGTATTGGAGCATGATACGAGAATAGTGGACTTTCGACCCTGGACCCCCCCCACACCCCTCCTTGAAAAATTCCTGTGTGCGCTACTGCTCACGAGCTGCATAAAGTGCGTAATTGTGCAAATATAAAAGAATTTACGGGCAACAGAGAGCTAATTCTGTGGGCTACATATAATTCACCACGTATATATATACATACACACACTATAACAAGAAAAAAAACGACGTACCAGAAGGATTGTCTGATTGCGATAAAAATTGGTGGATATGAAAGATATACATTGAATAATAAACGATTAAAATTTCTGAAGAATTGAATGATTATTCCAGAATATAACCGTTACAAAAGGTGGAAGTCAATAAAGCGTTGGTCCACCTCTGGCCTCGAGGCAAGCTGTCACCCGAAGTGGCATAAACTGATAAAATTCCCGGATGGTATCCTAAGGAATTTCTTGACAAATTGCCTCCAACTGTTCAGTTAAATCGTCAACATTCCGGGGTGGTTGTAATCGCCTTCCCATAACGTTCCAAACATGCTCTATGGGACAGAGATCCAGCAACCTAGCTGGCCAAGAAAGTATAGAGCAATCTTGAAGTCAATTCATAGCAGCACGCGGGCATTATCGTGTTGAAAAGTAAGTCCTGTGTGTTGCAAATGGAACGGTAACACAACCGGTTGCAGGATGTCCTCAACGTACCGCTAGCTGTCAGTGTGCCAGAGATGACAACCAAAGGGGGCCAGCTATCAAAGGAGATGGCATCCCAGACAATAACACCCTATTGTGGGCTTGTGTGGCGTGTGATAGTCAGAAAAGGATCCCTACGCTGCCCTGGACGTCTCCAGACACGTCTGCAGTTGTCGTCAAGACCCAGTTTTAAACGGAATTCGTCACTAAAGACTATACATCCACAGTCAGCGCAGTTCAACGTTTATCGAGCCCGGCACCACTACAATCGGATGACGATGTACAGGTGCTCTCTCAGCCGTCTGTGGGGAGTCATATTGGACAGATGTGTGCAGACCCAACGGTGGATTACAACGAATCCGGTACTATGACAGCCACTCTGACAATCGCTCTGTCTTCCCACTCTATTGTGGCCTTCGGTCGATCACTGCCGTTCTGATGCTTGCAAGCATCGTCTAGTTGCCCCATCGCTGACTCAAATGTCAAGAGATTCTTCGATTTGTTCAACCAGCCTCTTTCATCCGATCGAACGACCTCTTACAAACTCAGACAGCTGCTTGTAAGGTGCACGAATCCTTCGGCAAAGCATTGTTACAGATGACTTAAGATATCGCAGTCAAAATGCAACAGAGATTTTGACCATCTGATTGAGAATCACTCCTTATATACACTTGTTGAATGCGCAGTTACAATGCGCTGGAGATCCAGCTATTCATTTATTGGACACAAAATTTTAATCATTTCCACGATCGGTCCAAATATCTTTGCATACAAAATTTCATTACAATCGGACAACTTCTTGGTGCGTCGATTTTTTAGTTATAGAATGTATATGAGACGATTTACCTTGAATTAACACATTTTACTGATAGGATATTTTGTCTGCTAGTAGTCCAGGAAAGAGGTTGAGACTTTTTGATACTTCAAAATCTACATTTTATAGACGAAAAAAAAAAAAAAGCGACGACACAATATGCACAAAACAAACATGCGCGTTTTAAGGACAGAAGAAAAGTTTTTTTCCTTCCGGAGATCTCAGCTTTTATAGTTTTTCTCAACCGGAAGATTTTAACATCATATGATTTTCGGAAAAGACTTTTGTGATTGGTCAGAAAACGCGGGTGATGCAAAATTGCATCTTTTTAAAAAAAACATGAACGTGGCAGTTTTTAGGAGATAAAATTGCGGTTAGCAATATATTTACCTAAGGCGGGTAAACTAAAAAATTATCACGCGAAGTCTTGGAGGGTTCAAGATCATTATGAATTAAATTAAATCCTTCGAAAAAAAATTCAAGCGAATTATAACACACACACATATATATATATATTTACCACGGTCAATATAAAAGTAAGTTATGAACTATTTAGTTAAAATTTTATAGATAACTTGGAAAAATTGAATTATATACTCAGTTACTAATAATGCTGTTTACAGACGAGTTTTCAGTTGCTCTAATCGGTAGTACTTGAGTGCGCAATTACTGTCGTTCTTTATTTCAAAAGATCAAAATAAACATGTTTTTTTTTCTCAATTTATATAAATTTAAAATTATATTTATTTGGCTAGAATTGGTCAAAGTTCTACATGCTTGCTTCAGTTCAGCGATGGGTAAACTGCAGCCCAGACGCGTCTTCGTTCTTCCTAAAGACCTACCAAACATTTTAAAACATTTGAATAAAAAATTTCAATTTTGATGTTAAAAGAAGAAATTTATTTAAAAACATATATTCCATTTTTTTACATATTCAAATTTTTACAGAATTTCTCCCATATTTTTTGTATATGAGAAATATACTTGAACAGAAATTGATATGAAAATTTTTGAATGTTCAAAAATGAAACTTTCTTTAACCAAAAAAAAAAAAATTGTTAAAATATATTTTCCTTTAAATTTAAAATTAAAAATTTGAAAAAAAAGTTTCTAAAGTATATTATTATTTTTTTAATAAATAAAATCGGCCTGCCAAAAATTTTTCTTCTTTATTTGATCCCAATCTAAAAAATTTCGCCCATCACTGTTTTGGCTTATCAAAATCTGAATTCCAATGCATATCTGTACTGTATTTTACATTTAGCATCCTCCGGAATTTCAAAATATTTTCTAAAAATATCCCGATTCCTAGAACGACCCTAGCAAAAATCGATCGTATACGTCACCAAATTCCCAGGATTGTCATGGCTACTGATCCTTTAAATGCGTCATCAAACCCACGCAGTATTTCGACAATGGAAGACATTGTACAATTTTTTCATTGCGATTTAAGCACTTATTCTATCTATAGAACATTAAAATAGGTCACAAAATTATTTGATGGCTGTAAATGTAATTAATTATATTTCTTAAAAATATTTAAATTTATTTTAGAAAATTAAGTTTTTTCCAGCATATATACGTTATTTACAGAATACTTTTTTTAATCTTATGCTGGAACAAGACACGGCCGCCATTAGTCTATGACGGGCAGCCTAATACAGTTCAGAAACACAATAAAAGTTACAATGATTTTTAACAGAATTAGCCGTTGGTACATCGCCGTG
This sequence comes from Trichonephila inaurata madagascariensis, assembly GCA_019973955.1. Lineage (NCBI taxonomy): Eukaryota > Metazoa > Arthropoda > Arachnida > Araneae > Nephilidae > Trichonephila > Trichonephila inaurata. The sequence continues at coordinate 127,399 of BMAV01015719.1, read as the reverse complement.
AAGAACAAGAGACCAAAGGGTCCACGCACAAGTTTTGAGCATTACATAAAGGGCAAGCTGTGGAATCTACAAAACCGAATCGGCAAAGGTGTTATTATTTTTGAAATATGTAACTTAGAAGTGGGTTTATCCATATTTTACGATAACAGAGGAGAGCAATTTTAAGAAAAAAACGCCAATAATTATTTCAATGGGTGGTAACTCTGAAAATAATGTGAATTTTTCAAAAATTCTGGTTGAGCCTCTGAAGAGAGGTCTGAGCTATATACAGGCAAAACATTATTATAATAGAAGCATTTTTCACAAAAGGAGAACATTTTGAAAAAAGATTATTCTAAGTTAATTTTTTGCTAAAATATTGTATTTAAATAATTTTTTTTGTCAAAATGTCCTTAAAACAATTTTATACATGCATTCTAATCTAAATGACACTAAATATCATGAAAATTATCCATTTATGCGCTTTTTTAAAATCACGGTTCCGAACGTAGTCGGATACCTTAAATAGGTAGTCTCGAGGCCTTAATCTCTTTAGGTTTGGTACTTAGGTCAAGAAGGGATGCCTTACTTCTATTTATACCATCATTTCGTTGTAATTCTGACCAAGTCAAAAGAGCATCAAGAGCAATGTTATGCAAATCCTAGATAATATGAATGTCTCGGTCAGCAGACAGCAAAGTAAGGTCGTCAACAAAGAGAAGAATCCGCACTCTCCAGGATGCGAATTCACAAAATAGTAAGCTAAATCGTTGATCAAGATGTTGAAAAGAATAGAATTCAAGTCGGAACCATGGGGAAGTCCTTGTCTAGTTTGCTTATAAGTAGGAATGGTGGTTCCATACTTAGTTCTGATAAAACGCTGGCCCAAAAAATTTAATTCAGCATTACATATTTCCACAGACTCCCATACCGATAAATTTTTTTTTAGCAGCTTTGTCCTCCACACTCTATTAAGGACTGCCTGAAAGTCGATGAACACTGCTACAGAGTCAGAGGCGTCGTAAGGTGTGGGCCACGGCCTCGCGCCTCAAAGCTGAAATAAATTAGACAAAAAGTAAGGAAAATCCAAAAGTGCACGCCACAAGGATTTTTATAATTGATAAATTTGAAAATTCTCAACTCTATCTGTTTTTCGCCATAAGATATCGAAAAATTGATATATAGACTTTTTTTTAAAAAAGATACTCTATTTATCGGTGCATGAAAGTATATGAATAAATAACTCGTGAAAATATTGTTTTCCATTTTCTTTTAATAATATTTCTCAACATTGTCCTTTCCTCTCATATTTAGTCTGGCAACATTAGCTGGAGTTAAGCTGCCATCGCGGGGAGTCCCCGGTCATAGCTCGGGACTTCCCATCATTAGAAAGCCAATCAATGTATCGCATGCAGACGCTTGATTGATTGATTGAATATTAAAGTAGCACTGTTCAGCTACACAAGGGCTTTTGGCGACGGACCACGTAATTTTGAACCATGGTCAAGTGACGTGGACGACACCTGATCTGGCACCCCCCTCTCCTAACTACCACACCACACC
>BMAV01015719.1:110249-125757 GCA_019973955.1 Trichonephila inaurata madagascariensis | reverse complement strand
ATATTTTTTTTCTTACAAAAAAATTTGATATATTTTCTGAAATATTATTGGGTGTGAATTTGGTATTTCATTTAACGTATCTTATTTCCTTATTTTGTACTCTGTATGGTTTAGTGTCAGTTTCCTTTAATGTTGAAAGTTAAAGAGTGAGGCGGGAGTATATGTCCTATCATGAAATTTGATAAGTTTACACGTCTTTCACTAGTAACTTTCTCCCCATTCTGGTGTATGGTCACAACAGACATTCCAAGGACATGAGCAAAAGAGTATTTTATGGATAGAGAGACACACGAAATGCTTTATTTTAGTCTTGGTGTAGTTACAATAAGTTGAATTAAACCTTTGTGATCTCCACCATCAGTAGACTCTTTTTAAAAGAAATTGGCATGCTGAAATGAGCGATTCCTTCTCTTACACTTTACTCGTTTGAAATAATAACAGGTAATTATGCCCTTAATTTCGAATTATTTTATATTTGATTTAAAATAATATACAGTGGGCCACAAAAGTGTTCGTACACTTGTAATTTCCAATAAAATTTAAAGTTTTCGACTAATAAAATTTAATATATCGGAATATTGTGTAATATTTTTTTATGACATCTACAACTTATCCTTAATGTGGAATGACATAATTAATTTTTTAAAAATAGTATAACTATTATTTTTAAAAATTAATAATCAAAAAGCTGTGACGGGGCTTTCATCGCGATTTCAGCTAACTGTCCTCTTGGGTTCTTTGGGGCCAGAATGGCAATTCTTTCCAACCTACTCAAGAAGAAGAACGTGGTTATGTAAATTAGGAATCATATACATATTGGAAGTTAGCAGTAGAGCGGGGTCTAGGTCTATGTCTATGTGCAGATGTGATTGCTAAGTGGGAAGTGAAGTCGCTAAGTAGAGAGGTAGCCATAAAACGATTTGAGATAAAGTTTAGAAGAATCCTTAGTCCGGGAATTAGCCTAGCCGTGCCGGTGCTGAAGAACCAAAAGTGGGTCCGAGACCAAAAGGAACATATTGGGATTAAAGCCACAACAGAAGTGATAAGGATCGCAGCTGTTTACCTAGGATATAGCGGTAAGCGAATTTATATAGGCTATAAGGAAAGTGCGTATATTAGTGAGCTAGGAATTAATCTATAAAGTTAGATTCAGTGGTCAATTGCGTGATTATTTGGTAATACGTGTTGCATCTTCTCATTCTGGATCATCCTCTTTAGATTATTATTGTTGAGTATTGTGTTTAAACTAAGATCTTAATACACTTTTGGAAAACGTAAATGCAACACCCTAAAGGAAGCATGCAAATAACATGAAATTTACAACATGCATTAGCGGAGGTGAGATATGCAAATGATTAGAATTTCAGCGCCGACAGACATCACGCGCGCCTGTGGCGCCACTTCAAAGCGCTATTTAAGGCTTGGAGATTTCGACGATTTCAAGTTCGGCAATTGTGTTTTTCTTGTGGTTTTTTCAAAAAACGATCAGTTATGTCTCGTAGAAAACAGCGATCAGCTTTTGATCAAGTATCCGAGTTCGACAGAAGAAGGATAGTGGCCTACCGAGATTGTGGATTATCTTTCAGGGAAATCGGTAGCCGTGTAGGACGAAACCAAACAACTGTAATGCGGATATGTGACCGTTGGATGCAGGAGGGTACGACGGACCGACGTGGTCGATCGCATCCACCTCAGTTCACCACTTCACGTGAGGACAGGCAAATTGTGCGCATGGCAGTGAAGGATCACTCAGTCACAGCACAGCACATAGTGTCTGTAACGCATCATTCAGTGTCTGCGCGTACGATTCGACGCCGTTTACAGCAGAGTGGTCTGTCCGCAAGACGTCCATTGATGCAGAACCCTTGACGCAAAACCACAGACGTCTCCGCCGCCAATGGTGCAATGAAAGAGGTATGTGGGCGGCAGAATGGAATGAAGTTGTCTTTACTGACGAGTCACGCATCTGTCTGCAACACCACGATGGTCAGATTCGAGTCTGGAGACACCGTGGAGAGAGGATGCTGAACAGCTGCATTATGTACCACCACACTGATTTTGCACCGAGTATTATGGTATGGGGCGGTATTGGATATCACTCTCGCCCTCCTCTAGTACGCATTGCTGGTACTTTAAACAGCCAGAGCTACATCTCCGAGTTGTTGGAGCCAGTTGTCCTTCCTTACCTTCAGGGTTTGGCCACAGCCATATTTCAACAGGATAATGCGCGACCACAAGTGGCACGCATTGTCCAAAGATTCTTCGTCAATCAACAGATTGAATTGCTTCCCTGGTCGGCCTGCTCTCCGAATCTTTCGCCGATAGAAAATATGTGGTCCATTGTTGCTCAACGATTGCCCCAGTTACACCCCCAGCTGCCACACCAGATCAACTTTGGCAACGTGTGGAAGCTGCTTAGTCTGCTGTACCCCAAGAACACATCCAAAGTCTCTTCGAATCAATGCTGAGGTGTGTCGCAGCGGTTATCTCCAACAATGGCAGCTACTCTGGCTACTGATTCTGGCAGGAACCACACTTCACAGAAATCTATAAATTTAATCATTTGATACTTGGTCAACATGTTATTTACAAAATAAATTTTGTTGAGCGATCTCTTGGTGTTGCATTTACGGTGGCCAGCAGTGTAAATAGATTTTAGTATGAATGATTTGAGTGATTCTCAGTTCTTCCCCACAGAAACAGGTCACGTAGATAGTGTAGAACGTGTCCCCATGGGTGGGAGCTTCACAAAGCTACTAAAAAATTATACTAGAAAAGTCTTCGTACACTTAACAAAAATCTCAACAAAGCTTTAAATATTGTATTTCATTCTTAATTTAGTACTTAGTAGGATATCTTTTAGTGTCCACAACAAATTTTAAACGTCTTGGTATAGATTTAATCTGGTTTTTTTTTTTTTTTTTTTTTTTTTGTAATTTCTGCATCAATTTTCCTCCATGTTTCTGTGATTATTGTTTTTACTTTCCATGATGTGTTCATATGTCATGTTTTCTTTTTTAAAATCAAATTCTCACCAAATATGTTCTACTGGGCTAAATAAAAGGATTGAGAGGTGTTTCAGATTTTGGGGACAGTTATAGAGGCACCAGCGGCGTACATTGAGAGTAGTGCACTGGGCGTCATTATGCTGTTAAAAAATGAAGTCGTCTCCAATATCCAAATTTCGTGCGGATAATTTAAAATTTCTCTTTAAAATATTTAAATAGAGCTCATGTGTGATTCACAATATTATCAAAAAGTACCAAATTACCTAATTCTGAGGCCAATTTAAACACCCACCCCTTTTCACTTCAAAGCTGAAGCATGGAGGAGTTCTTGTTCCACATAAATTCATGGGATAAAACTCTTCATTTTATCATTTACAAACTATTATGCACCCATCGGAACCAAAAATGTTGAATTTTCTGTCATCCCAATCAATTTGCTGTCAATTTTGAATTTTCTGAAACTTAATCCCAAGAATCTAGTTGGATCTATAAACCATGGAGGTGGAAGTGTTCCTACGTGGGGGTGTAAATCGGCTTCAGAATTAGGTAATTTGTTATTTTTTGCTAGTTTTATGAAGCATGAGCTCTATTAAAATATTTTTAATAGAAATTTTAAATTTTCCGCCCAAAATTTGGATATTGGAGACGACTTCATTTTTTAACAGGATAATGACGCCAAGCGCACTGCTCTCAATGTACGCCGCTGGCGCCTCTGTAACTGTCTCCAAAATCTAAAAATACCTCCTCAATCACTTTATTTAGCCATGTAGAACATATTTGGTGAGAATTTGATTTAAGAAAAAAAAAAAACTTCGACATATAAACACATCATGGGAAATAAAAACAATAATCACAGAAGCATGGAGAAAAATCTATGCAGTATTTACAAAAAACTGATTAAATCTATACCAAGACGTTTAAAAGTTGTTGTGGACACTAAAAGATATCCTACTAAGTACTAAATTAAGAAAGAAAAACAATATTTAAAGCTATGTTGAGATTTTTGTTAAGTGTACGAAGACTTTTGTGGCATAATATTTTGGTAGCTTTTTAATTATTAATTTTTAAAAATAATAGTTATACTATTCTTAAAAAATTGATTATGTCATTCCATTAAGAACAAGTAGCAGATAGCCTAAAAAAATTACAATTCCGATATATTAATTTTTACTAGTCGAAAACATTAAATTTTATTGGAAATTGAAAGTGTACAAACACTTTTGTGGTCTACTGTATATATAATATTGTTATATGCTGCCTTTTTGTTCGTAAGAATTATTCAAGTTTTATAGGCATATAGTGTGAATCTATGTGAACAATTTATCTTTTTTAATTACAATTGTTTGCTTTAGAGAGGGAGGCGGACTTTTCCATGTTTGTCCGGGGCGGCAAAATTGCTAGAGCCCCGGCCCTGCTATATCATATTATAAATTTTAAAAGTATTTGATGTGAGAATAAATAATAGTAGTACTGGGCATTTTTCATAATTTATCAATCATGTCAGGCTTAGGCACTAAGAGAGATAGAGATAAAGGGAGAAAATGGGAACCTGGTGCAGCAAAAAGAAAAGCGGAAAGACCATTGAACCAGGTTTAAAGTACAGGTATGATGAAATGTCTTGGTCAGACTGAATCTGGCAGTACAGAATCAAATTAATCCATTCCTTCGACTTCTCAACAACATTTATCCGTATCCGAGTCTCCGTTGAATTTGGAAGTTACTCCAGATGCACCGGCTATTAATATAGGACGGCAAAAATCGGAAACAGAAATAGGATCAAAAACTTGCCAATCATAAACTGACGCTGAGATTTCTGGTTCACGTTGAGTAACATAAGTCAAGGACGGTCAAGAAGAAGAGATTGAGATTAGTTCTTCGCCTGTGAATAGAGATGCGCCAGTGTGAGGTAGTGAAATAAGCATTTTCGAGTTTTGACCCGGGATTGTGTACGTTTCCAATGACAGATGCTTACAGGTCATAATATAGCTCAAAGCGATCCCACGCAGCAGTTAAATAACAGTGATGAATAGTATCCTAAAGATGATGATTATAGACACTTTTCCAATTTTCATTTCTCACGAAAATCAAATAACGATGAAACTCAACGTCGTCGCCGGTTGGTTTATTCAAATTTTAAAAATAAAGTTTTCGGTTTTCCATGTAAACTATTTGGCAATTCACAAACTCAAATAGTACAGGAAGGGTGCTGTGATTGGAAACACTTATGTGTGTGTGTGTGTGTGTAGTATTTTACACAGGCAGGAGACTACTAAAGAACATATGACCTATATGTTCCAATGGATAACATTAGAGAGAAGGGAATATATCACGGAAAAACATAAGACCGAGAAAACGGAAGGCGAATTTGTGAATCTCAAAAGCATTGGTATAATTTGTTTGAGATTAAATGATATCACCTAAATTTTTTTGACTATCATAATCTGACGTTTAGAGGTCACAGAGAATCTCTCAAAACAGACGAAGACACTAAGAATTCTGGAAACTTCATAGACTTAGTTAAATTCATATCTAAATATGATCCTACGTTAAGGGAACACATAAATCGCATTGATAATAAACAACTTGCACACCATTATCTAAGCCACAATATTCAAAATGAATTGATCACAATCATGCCAAACAAAGTTACTAGTGAAGTGTTTGGGAGGATAAAAGAGGCAAAATATTATTTTTTTTTACTCGACTGCACTACAAACTGTAGTAGAATTTAACAAATGTCGGTCAGCTTAAGATATTAAGAATAGAAGAAAACAAACTTTTTTAATACCATGATTGATTTTGAGATAAGCAATATGGATTCAATATTTATGTCTTTAAATCAACATTTTGAAAATTTTAGTTTTCTCTATGTCTTAAACGTTAAAAAATATTCCAAAAGAGCAAATACTTAAAAACTGTCAAGAGTTACACACAGTCCTGTAAGTAAGTAACTAAGAGAAGTGACTTCCAACCTTACGAATTATATGAAGAATTACAAAATATGATCCCAAATTTACCCAACATCATTACAGACGTGAAAAATCTGCTCCGAAATGTCACAAAGAACGATTTGAAAGAAATTTTCTCAAATATTTACATTGTCTTTCGAATTTTGTTAATAATACCTGTAAGTATCGCTTTTGTGCTGAGAGGAGCTTTTCAAAATCAAAGCTGATAAAAAATTATGTAAGAAACACAATGGGTCAGGAAAGACTTTTAACTTTGGCAGTTTTATCTATTGAAGCAGATATAGCACTATAAGATGAATTACGAACTAATCATTAAGGATTTCAGCAAAACTTAAAGTAGAAAATTTCTGTTTCTTTAATTTTTTTCTTTTTTTCATTATCGTTTAACGTGCCAAAGAAATATGAGTAAAAAGTTTGGGTTTTTTTCTTTATGAATAAAAATTGGTTTTTTATTTTATAAACCCTCTTTTTACGTCACCAGAGGGCCTCGCGAAATGTATTTTGCCCACATTAAGTTCAGGTCTACCAGGTCAGGTTCCTAAAACCAGACTGACTATGGGATATACAATCGAATTTTTCAAGATAGTGATTGAGTCTATTTTCAATAGGGTGCTCATTCAATTTACACATTATACTGGTAAGGGATATTAATCGAAAGCTATTTACAGAATAGTTAAGTATAACCTTGACACATAAATATAGGGTGTACGAATAATATGGTTACACTTTCAAAAATGAATTAAAAACAAGCAAATATTTTCGCTTCTGGTTTGTCTTCCGTTATGTTTCATAAAGAACAGATTAAAGTCTTTGTACAATGAAATGCAAACCAGATGGTGTAACGTCGGTGCTTCGCAGAATTCTCGTTTCAAAATGGCTTCACCGTAAGGTTTATCGAATTTAAATTTACAATAGACGTACAGTGTAAATTTCGCACTACCTATAAACGAAGTCCACCTTCAAGATCAAAATTAGAAAGTGGCATGAAAGATTCATGACGAAAGGTAGCGTATTGTCAAAAACAAAATCGGGCAGCCCTAGCAGAAGATGAGATTACGTTAATCAAATATTGAAACCGTGCAATAAAACACTGCAAAAAAACTTTGGTATTTTCTTTATGGAAAATAAAAAACCTGAAATGAATATGTTTGTTTATTTGTAATAAAAATTTGAAAGTGTAGACATACTTTTGGGACTCCCGGCAAATAACATTTCCCCAAATACTTTTTTTTTTATCAAACTCTTAACTTTAATTATAAGAAAGTTTAAAATGCAAAAAATACTTTTTTTTTTCAGAATTAATTTGTAACAACTTTAACTCAGCGTCGCACAGAATATAGTAGATAGTAACGAAGAAAAGGTACGAAGAAATTATAAACAAAATCTTTAAGACGAATTTCAGGTTTAAGCTTATATTTCTTTTTCTTATTAATCTTACTTATTTTGATAATATCATAATAATTTCTTGACATTAATACCACTTATTTTTGCTGCATTTTAAAACTTGGCATAGAAATAATTATATGCGTTTCCAAACTCTATAATTATGTCAAAATAAAATGCAGCAGTTTTTGGTTCTTTTTTAAATATGATTTTGTGCTAAATTTTCACTCATTTTGTTCCACAAACAACGGCAGTTTAATATAAATATATATTGTTCTACTCAGGGCCGATCCTAGCAGGTGTGCAGCGCGTGCACCGCACGCAGGCGGCAGAAACAAGGGGGCGGCCGTAGGCCGCCTATAATTCTTAAGATCAAGCAAAATTTTTTTGTGAATTTCTCAAAATAAAATTTATAATAAGTTGAATAAATATGTTGAATTTTAAATAGTTATTGAAAAATCAAAATAAGTCCCGATTTCCCGATAGCATAACATAGTTCGAGAAAAATAAGAATGGATTTCAAATTCTGAGGAACATTCCTTCTCATCAGGGCTTATCAGGGGGCCAGTATCAATGATACAGGCCTCCCATAGCTACAGGGGCCCCAGACGTGTGTAAGCAAAAAGTCGTAAAATGTTATTAATGGTCATATTAAGAGTTCCTTTCTACATTTATAAAATAGTATGTCACTGGCTTCAAAAGATATAAATTTTCCGTGTGAATTCTGAATCTCAGGTCCTACTATAAAAAAGTATAAAAGCTTGTAAAGTTACTCAAAATAATGAGAAAACAAAGAGAGTCATGTGGTCAGAAAGCAGGAAAAACTTCTCATTCAAAGCGGTTCGACAAAAAGATCGTTTGAAGTGAAATACAGATAACACTTGGGATGGGAAAAATACAATCAGAATGTTATTTGCTTGTAAATGAAAATACCCCCTTCGTCTGTTGATTGATTGACTGTAATAAACGTCGCACTAAGAAGCTACACGAAGGCTTGGCAATTGGAATTTTTTCAGAAGTGGTCCAGTGAAAGAGAATATTACATTTTATTTATCCCGGTTCTCTTTTATTTCTGTAATAACCAAAAGACCGAATGTGCATTCAGTCAGCAAGGGATCTGCTTCCCGTTCCGAGAAAGATCTGGCCCATAAGCGCCAGAAGTCTTCTGTCACCCTCCAAGTCTATAGTTAATTATTTTTTTAGCGAGTATTCATGAGCTCTCAACGCTGGTCCCATGGGGGAAGGGGGAGGGGCGTTAAGGAAGAATTTCGACACATCGGACAAAAGTGATGAAAAGCACGATCAAGATTTATGACATGCTCAAGGACGAATGAAAAGAATGGGGCAGAATGACCCTCAGAAAAAAAGAAACTGAGGAAATTTTGCGTCAATTTGACTTCCGAACTAATTTCTTTTAGACAAGACAAAAATCGGAACAAAAACGGTTAAACAACAAAAAAGATAACTATAGTTTAACTTTCAAAATTCTCTTTTCGATTTTTAAGATTTAATACCCAGGTATTTTAATCATTGCGTAAGATAAACTGAAAAAAAATATTTTGTTGCATTTATGCTATAACTATTTTATTTATTTATATAAATATAAATAACTGCCATCAGTTTCTTACAATACTTTCATATTGATTAACATATTTAAATGTATGTTTTCGTACCTTGAATGTACCGTAATCTTCTTAAAACATAATCAATTGGCATTGTTATTCAAATGAAAGATTATTTGCCTCTCAAAAATAAAAATAATTCCTTTAGTCACTTATGAAAAACGGTAGCAGTTCATTTAAAATACAAAACACTAATGGAGCCTTTGAGTACATTCATTAATTATTTACCATACTTAAAAGGATCCTAACAATAGCGAGAAATTGAAATAAAAGTTATATTTATTTTGATGATTTTGTTTGTAATCATAACGTATTACGATAATTTTGTTTAGTAATAAATGAAACGATCTATAATTTCTAAATATTTAATTTAAATTGCTTCAAACTGTGAAAAGAATTTTCAAAGAAATAAAGTATGTTATGTTTACTTAAAGATACACACACATTTTTGTTCTTTTTATTGGGTAACATGTGAAATAAACACATATAATTTTTTAAATATACTCTAAAACTGCTAAGAGAACCATTATTTTGTAAGATTGAATTTAAAAAGCACAAATTCTTTTTTCTTTTTGTATTTATTACAATTTCAAGAGTGATTTGCACGATACCTTATTGATTAAGATCTTTTTCCCAGAGAATTTGAAAGAATATTTAATGCAAACTAATAATTATGTGTAAAATTAATTATAAAAATGCATAAAAATCGTATAATTTCTTTAAAATATTGTATATCATTCTGTATGTTCTAATAAAGTTAATCAAAATTCATCTTTAACAATCTATAGCAATATTTAAAATCTTTAAAAAAGGCAACAATAAGAATGTCAAAACTATAGCAGAAATTTCTTGTAAAAAACATATAATGAAAGGTTTATTTTTACAGAACAATAATAAATGTTGAAAAATATAGGTAATATTTTTTTAGTTGCTCCTGGTAGTATAAAACTATTTAATTAAAGTGATAGCAAAATGCATTACAGAAACAAAAATATGATAAACACAATTTATAAAGTAGATAAGTGATTTCTCTCTCTCTCTCTCTCTTTCAAACAAAACAGAAATGAGAAAAATTATTCTATAAGTAGTAAGGTTGTATAATCTTGAGTATTTTTAATGTAATTAAGATACAAATTTAGTTAAAAAATTTTAGATTTCTTCAGTGATATCGTGGCCTTTGTCAAAAAGTTTTGAGTTATCTTAGAAATTTCAAATTATTCTAGAAATGTTTTATTGTTCTGTTTAGTCTCAAAGTATTGCGATATTTGAAAAAACAAATAAACAAGTATAATAATAATAATATTAATGTTTTATTTATTTACATTTAGAAACTTTAAAAGGAAACTACAAATTCAGAGTAATGTGATTGTGTTCCTAGTTTATTTTTTTAAAAAAACCTTAGAATTTTTGAAAGCTTACTTTTGGTGGAGATATTTTAATGATTTTGAATAAGTTATCTGGAAGCCAAGGTACGTTTTGTTCTAGAAATGAAACTAATATGTTTAAACAATTAATTAAACAAAATATATTTTTATTAAATCAGAAATTTCCTAATTCAGTCAGAAAATTTGAAAAAAAAATTAAATGTAATTTTTTGAGAGTTTGATAAAAAAATTAAAAAGCTTAAGATTATTATTTTAATTTTCTAAATATTTCATGGAAAAAATTTAGTTTGCAATAATAAATAGAAAACTTTAAAAAGTTTGAAAATTTAGATTCGATTAAAAAAGAATATAGTTATTTTTTAATCCAAAATATTTATAAATCTACTTTCAAGCATTCACAGAAATTCCTTCCACACTGTTACAGATAAATAAATTATATGACTCGGAATCGGAAATCGTCTCTCGGGAAGAAGGCTTTGTGCAAGCATCGAAGTTGCAAAAGAAATAATCTCGACTTTCCCTAATGTAGAGATACTTTTAAAAATATTTTTAACTATACCGATATAGAATGCATCAGGTCAGAGATATTTCTCAGTTTAAACCCGGCACTTCCCGCGCAGGGTATGTCATACCCACCGTCTACCTTTTTTCAACGCTCCTTCTAAACCTTTTTTTGGAAAATTGATAGTTTCTTGTGTAGCTAACTTTAAGGTCATATCCTTTGAGGGGCCTTAGCTTGTAGGCGAATCCTAAATATATATTTTTGAATACCGCCTATTCGGGTGTGTCATACCTTGCGCGTGAATCGCCGTTACAGTTCTGAATGCATGAGCACGTTTTAAATCTTCCTTATACTATGGCGTATTAGTGTAGTTATGATGAAGAAATGTGATATTTAAGTAATTTAATAGATACAGTATTTAACAGATATAGTACAACAGTATTTTCGGATGAAGAAATTGTGTTCGTGATTATGATGGTGAAGAATCAAATGCTGAAGAGTATAACAGCAAGTATGATTCCTCCACTGAAATCGATCCAGATTTAGAAGAGGGAGACACAGAAATATATGTTTTATATGTATAGACACATAAACATTTGGAAAGAACGTGACTTTAAAGGAGACAACTGGTACACATCCACTTTCAGATGAATTTTTGAAAAGAAAAAAAAAAAACTGTTGCTGGAACAATAAGAGAAAATAAAAAAAGAAATTCTAAAATAAGATATAGACGGTATACAGCTCTTCAATGAAATAACTTCATTCAAAGATATTTTTCCTGGTAAAAAACAGCCAACTGAGATATTAGAAATTATAGTGAAAAATGGCCTTATTCCCTGTTTTCCCAATTTCGCTCTAGCAATAAGAATTTTTTTAACCTAACCTGTTCCTGTAGCTTCCCATGAAAGAAATTTCAGTAAATTAAAAATCATTAAAAATTACTTGAGAAATAATATGATACAAGAAAAGCTTTCAAATTTGGCCATAGTCTCAATTGAATCCGAAATCTCAGAAAAAACTGATTTAACCGAAACTATTAACAAATTTGCTTCTCAGAAAGCCAGGAAAGTTATTTTATAGTTACAGTAAAATCTGGCGTATAACGTGCCACTACACATATTCGCCGTATAACACGCACACCCATTTTTACGAAGAAACCTGAAATGCATGTGCACAATGATCTTGTGTTTTGAAGTCCTTTATTCAAATATTATTCCAAGCTTTAGTAAAAAAATACGTGTACTTTCAGAATTACAACCCTTTAAGTTCATTAGGAATGTTATTTCTTTCACAGAGAAACAGTATTTCGATATATATAAAAGTCTGATCTTTTTCTATGCTCATCTTTTTGTATTTTTAATGCTCTCATTTTTATACCCGGCGTATAACGCGCAACCGTAAATTTCGATCTTATTTTTTGAGTTAAAAGTGCGCATTATTATACACCGGATTTTACGGTAAAATTTATTACTTAGCCTTAGTAGAAGGATTGATTTATATGCTTTTCGTTTCAAGAGATTTGTGCCTTAGTATTTATTTTTATTAGATTATATTTTTTGAGTAAATTCTGTTTTGTATTTATAATTATAAAATGTTTATTTTTATTTTAAAGGTTATATTTTTGTTAGAGTTTATTATTTTGTTAAAGCATTTTCTGGCTATTATAATTCATTACCTGGCCAAAAAATGAAGTTATGCACTTCAAATTTTATTTGAGTTATTATTAATGTGTTTTACTTTTTATTCCTATATAAGTAGATGATTTTTTAACGCCAACGTTAAGTATTAGTCAAAATATGAAAAGTTCTCTAGGGGGACGGCACATTAGGTGTTTGCACGAGGGCAGCCGATGCCCTAGGATCGGCCCTGGTTCTACTGACAATGAGGACAAAAAAGGAAACAATTGTTCTTGTTTCCTTTCAAGAAAAATATAAATTATGATTATGAGTTCAAATAGAAAGCAATTTATTAAAAAATTTGCAAAAGATCTTTTTCATTTATATATCGGCAATAAACCATTTTTTAAATTTCTTAGATGCAGAGAATAATTCAAACTCTATTCCTTTAGGTAGTTGATCCTTTAATATTTTCATTTAAATTTCACATGACTCGATAATTCTCTCAGCAGAAAAAAGTTTAATTTCTGTTTTATATTTAATGAGAAGAAATCATGTTATAATGTATGCAATTTTACCTTATTTCCGATTTCAGGTTGTGTGTGTGAGAGAGCGATTGTAACTCCAGACTTGAATAACCCATTATCAGAATTTACTCAAAAATTATTCCGTCAGGAGAACCAGAAAAAATTTAGAGAGGTTTAATAGCTGGAAATCCAAGGTTCTAATGCTTATTCCACCAGAGCATGAGAAAGTGCAACATTGTAAACAATAACACTAAAACTCGCGAGCGTCTGGTTACGAACTCTTACCTCGATTACCAGGCTATTTCTGAGCAAAAGAAAAGTACAAAGCAACAAGTCTGACATTTGAATGAATGTGTTTTTAAACACTGAAGCTATATTTTAACAACAGATTTAAAAGTCGTCAACAAAATTCTGTTATTTTAAAAAATTATATTGTAAGGCACTCTGTCGGGGGTGCCCCACTTCTACATTATCCTCGCGACCTAGATCTGTGGGAAGGAACGAAAAAGCGCAGCCATATATTATTTATCTTAATATCTCTTTATTAAGATCTTAACTTAAACAATATACAAGAGCAATAAATTTCAATTCAAGTGAATCTGGAGTGAAGAGACACAATTCGTATTACCAAATAATCGCGTAACCGACCATTATCTCAACCTCTAACGACTATTTCTAACTTCAGTAACAACACAGTTCTTAATAACTTGATTTAAGGTATCCGATTGGTTTAAAATCACCATTTTCATTAAAAAAAAATCTAAATTTATTTTATAGTCTATTTTTGTAACCTGTTTAATAAGCTTTCTAAAACTATCGTATTTTTAATTCTGAGTCAGTTAGAAAAAAGTTATAGCTGTTTTTGTTTGAGGAAGTAAGCCCAAATCGAAACCGGAAATGCGAGTTTAAGGTTGATTTTCACCGGCAAAATGAGATTTTTATTCATTTAAAATATTTTAACGAATTCTTTTTATGTTTAGTAAACTTTATTTCACTTTATAAATGTTTTAATAGATATATTTTGCTTTAAAATAGGCAACTGTTAACTGATTGCAATGTTGGGTTTGATTTAAACGATTTGCTCTTTTTATCATTTGTGTTCAAAACTAGATCTCTTTATAACTTTTTTATTAGTACTTTTATATAGAGTTACATTTATTTTTAATTAAATTAAAGTTGTCATACCAAAAATAAGATCAATGAGGCCAAAAAAGAAGAGATTTCCAGAGAGCAGTATTTGTTGGAGAAACCTCGATAGAAATATCAACGGATCTTCCATATTCAGTCATTAATTCTATTAAAAAGACTTATAAGGAACTTTGCGATCAAAACCTCCTAAGAAAATGTCTTCACGCGAAAGCTCAGAACTGCAATGAGTCTTAAGAATGTCGTGTGGAGTATAATCCCGAAAGACAACTTTGTTGAGCAAGTATAAGGAAGTATATCACAATAATACATTTTAATTCTGGGTTTGCTGGTCTATTACCTCTACTTTAAAAGTTAGGAATGAAATTATGTTCTGAAATGAAAGGATATTCTTGGTACCTCGACAAAACGAGAACTGTTGATTCTACGAGGTATTCTAAACCAGATAAGAAACTGTCTCGTAAAAAAAGAAAGGCCCTTCAAAACTGTAAAAGTTTGAAGCATGAGGTTCAGGAAGGCACAAAATACAAATCTGGAGAGTTTTAAAACCTTCCTAAATCATTAAAAAGTTTTATTGCATATATAAATCTTATTTTGCATTTTGTGAAGAATGTTATTTTTGAATATAATGGTTAACGGTAAGAGTGATATTTCTTAAAGTAAATGAAATATCCTTATGAAATTTTTTGAGTTTGTTCTTTGTATTATAATGAATGCTTTCTGATAAAAGATAAAAGCTAATACCTTAATTTTTCAATTAAGGTATTTTTTTTTATGTGTGTGTGTAATTTTATATGAAAAAAAAAAAACGTTTATTAAGAAAATTCTGGGTTTTTTCATCTCGAACACCTGTATTTCATAATTTTACAGTAGAATTTGAGCATTTTTAGTATAAAGCATAGTATCAATTGTATTCCTGCAAACATTTTATTTATTTTTGTGATATATATATTTTTTTAGAGTTGTTTGCAAAAGAGCAATTTTTTTGTAATATTTTGGTAGAAATTTCTCAATATTTTGAAAAATACGCTTTCAAAAAATTCTTCTTGCTGTATTTTCATAGTTTTGCACCATACTTAATTAAAAAATAACAACTAAATGATTATTTAAGTTATATTTTAGAAAATTGTCTCCCAACCCAGTCGGATACCTTAACAGTCTTACCGCTAGATCTTGGGTAAACAGCAATTCGCTTGATTCTAACTGACGTGGCTTTTGTCCTTGTGGAATGGTATCCACCTTTAACTTGATGGCACAGGTACGGATAACTTAAATCTTGAACTAGGGATTTCCTCTCACTTTAACTTAAGCACTGGCAAAACCTAGACCTCTTATGTTCACTTCTCATAG
>BMAV01015719.1:90346-104141 GCA_019973955.1 Trichonephila inaurata madagascariensis | reverse complement strand
AAAAGGCACAACTATATTGGTACCAGTCTCTTTGAAGAGGGGACATACGTATTCCTCTCTTATTAAGGGACATTTTATTTAAGTAACCTTGAAAAAGTTTCAAAGATAAGATCGAAGAGGAGAGAATTAAATAAAAATATTCTTTCTTAAATCTTAGGATTTCAAAGATAAAAGCTTTTTAAAATTCTTTAAAAAATTCTCTCTAAATATTCGAAGTTTGAAATAGGTCAGTAATCTCGATGTTTTATTTCACAGTTTTTCTTTTTTTTTTATTTAAAAAGAGATAAATTTAGTTACATTATTTGTTATTATTATATTATTTAAATGATAGTATTTTTTGTGTTAACTAAAAAATAGAATTTTATTTTGGAAAGAGAAATATAACGTATTTCTTATGGTTATTTTAAATATACTATAATATATTTTTAAGTATTTTTATTGGTTTTAGTCTTAGGGTTTTGTTATAAAATTTCCCGAAAGCATTTTTTTCTGTGGGAGTTGTTAAAGTAAAATATCTTTTTGAGTTGAAATTTAAATAAATCAGTTCTATCTTTTGTGAGTGCTGTATACAGATATATGTGTGTTTGTTGAAAAAAAAGTTAAATGTTAAATTCCGTCATCATCATTTTAATTTTGAAAATTCTACTTTATTTAAGAATGTCTTACCCCACGTAGTTACCAATTCTAAATACATTTAACATTGGTAAATTTCGACGAAAATAAAATAGGGGCTTCTTATATTCTCTGTTTTAAAATTACGATAAGATTTGGAAAAATCTCAAACATATCGATTTTAAATTCAAATGAACTCATTTTTGATTAATTCAAATTTTTGTATCAAAGCAAAACAGTTTATAAGCTATTTTATATATTTCTCTTATCTAATTCAAATACTTTTTAAAACATTCGATTATCTAAATTTATTCGATAATTTTAGATTGCACTCGTAATGCCAGTAAGATCTATCAAGTGATATTTTTGGTACAAAATGTATGAACTGAGAAATCTAATCCTAATGAAGTTACCAGTGAAATTCATTAAAGAGTTTTTAGGTTTTCTTCCAATTGTATTGACTAGAAAAGAACTTTCGAATTTAATGCTTGAGAAATTTTAAAAATTAGGTATAAGTTTTCTAAATATGTGGGGGCAAGCCTATGATAGCAAAGACAATATGAGAGGCAAAAAATCAGGAGTACAGTCTAGAATTGGAACGTCACACACACAATTCACGTGACTGGTAGCCACTCTTTAAATTACATCGTTTATGAAATGGCAAAGCATCCTTAGAAGTCTGTAATTTTTTAAAATGGACCAAAAAATGTTTTTTTCTTCATTTTTTTATGTGCCATATTATCAAAATAAATCAAGGGCATATCTTTTAAATCCACTAAGTGTAACTAGCTGGGAAAGCCGAATAAAGTTTATAAAACCCTTAAGGTATCCGACTACGTTCGGAACCGGGATTTTGCAAAAGCGCACTAACGAATATTTTTAAAAATATTTAATGCCACTCAGATTAGAATACACTTATAAAATTGTTTTAAGAATATTATTACAATAAAAAAATTATTTAAATTCAATATTTTAGCAAAAAAAGGAACTTAGAATTACCTTTTTTCAAAACATTGTCCTTTTATGAAAAATGATTCTATAATAACAATATTTTGCTTATATATAACTAAAACTTCTCCAGAGGGTCTGAACGACAGCTTTTGAAAAATTCACATTATTTTCAGAGTTACTACCAATTGAAATAATTATCAGTGTTTTTTCATTAAAATTTCTCCACTCCGATGTATTAAAGGATGGATAAATCTACCTCTAATTAGTATACTTCAAAAATCCTAGTTCAGGTTCTGTACAGACGTCTGAGCTATATATAGGCAAAATATTATTACAGAAGCATTTTCCACAAAAGAAGAAAACATTTGGAAAATAAATAGTTCTACATTCATTTTTTGCCAAAATATTGCATTTAAATCATTTTTTATTGTAATAATATTCTTAAGACAATTTCGTGTGTGTATTATAATCTAATTGACCCTAAATATTAAAAAATATATATTCGTTTGTACGCATTTGAAAATTCACGATTCCGAATGTAGTCGGATACCTTAAGTATCAACTAGGAGATATTTATGATGCTTTATTTTGTGTTTATAATAATGCTGAAATTGTGACTACTCTATAAAAGATAAGGTCTCCGGATTATTAAACTCTTAAAAAATTCAAGTTTATGTACTCCATTATTATTTGGTATAAAATCTTAAATTGCATAAGTGTATTAGTAATTGCATAAGTGTATAAGTAAGCTATTGCAGACAAAAGTCCAAGGTCTATTATCTGCTATGGAACTCAAAAAATTCTTAAGATTCTTTGAAGGATCTTCGATAGGATATCACTTTCTATGAAATATCTGAGATGCAAGAGGATTAGCCGATGAGACTTATATCCCTGCTAACTTAGAGATGATGTAGTCACATCACAAAGTTTGACGAAGAAATTTTAATTTTAAATTGGAAGCACAAGATGACCCAGTAAAAAATCCAAAATTTAAACTCTAGACATTTTTTTTTACGATTGATCCAGCAGTTAAGACCTTAGAATGTACCTTTAATCTAATGAGTACTCACAGCAATTGTTTGAAATTTTTATGCAATACGTGTAACTTAAAAGATATCCATAAAATTAATGAAATAAACATTAAAAAATTAGAAACAATATTGATCGATGGAGAGTCAACGGATATAAACGCGTTTGATCTAGTAAATGAAACATTGCCAGTTTCGGTTTTGTTAGGCAAAAAAAGAAAAGCCAATGAAGCTTTAAAATTTATTTCAACTTTAGAATTTGCACCAAATCTTACTATTGCATTAAGAATTTTGATTCTTTTGTGAATAAATGTAGTAAGTAGAGAGAAGAGTTTTCAAAATTAAAATTAATAAACAATTTCTTAGGATCCACAACTCTCTTCTTCAAGATAGATTAAATGTTTTTGCTTTATTGGCTGAACAAACTATGAAATGGAAACAGACACTATGAAATGGAATGGCACTGCCTTAGTCTCATCCTCAATTGATGCTCAAATTAAGGATTTATTAAAAGTGAAGATCATTAAAGAAAGTACATCATCATATTCTGCACTAATAACATTCGTTTATAAAAAGGATGAATATATACAGTATAATAAAATAAAATAAGATACCAAGTGAAAAAGTTGTTTAACCTACAAGGCCAAAGAAGAAAGAAATTGGAGATGCAAAAAGAGTCTGGACTGAAATGGAGACATATTATGATTTCTAAAGCTGTTGCTGAATTAGGCCATCGATTTAGGGTTAAGCTGCTTTATGGTACCACCTTCCCCGTACAGCAGAAATTTTTGACATAATAGAAAAAAACAGAGCCACATGTTGAAAAGTTAAGCCTATTTCTAACACACGTGGTTGATAAACCAGACAGTAAAATAAAATGGAAATATGAAGAGAGAACAATAAGATTTCTCTCATAAAAAGAATATTAAGAAAAAAAAATTGTAGAAAAAACTAGGAAAAAAATAGCTTACATGTAAAAAGGTAAACACAAAGCAATATGAAGACAAAACGCCTTATGCAAAAGTCGCGTGCTAAATGACGTTTTAAAATAGAAGTGACTACTCAAAGAAGCAAAAAACATTGGCGCCACCTAGATAGTTATGTTTCAATTAAACTAAGCACATACGCGATATATATATATATATATAATATATATATATATATATTGCTCGTTGAATATTCCTCTTTCTTTTAGTAGAGAATTTTGACTATATATATATATGTAGTATTGTCGGCCGGTGTTGGTTGTTTCTGAATAAGCGGAGAACTTCTGATTTCAATATACTCTTCTTTACTTTCACATGAAACATCAAAAGCGTTACGGCAACACAATATGCTTACGAACACATAAAACACAATGGATAAAAGAGCTGCAATTATTTACACATATTCAAGACGATGAGCTGGAGACAAAAAGCAAACGGCGACATTTACATGGTGAAAGCAAGCAGACAAAGAGCAAATACACAACGCGCTGCAGCCGGCTACATGATTACAGACAGAAAAGCACAGAGCGGGATTTCCAATGACATTGGTGTTTATACCCAGCGGGGCATCACATGATTTAGGAGGTGGATGAATGTAGTTGCAAAAGTTCCCGGTAGGCGGGTAGCTAATTAAAATACTTACACGGTTGTCCTGAAGAACTAAACCATAAATAATTCAAGAGCTATTACAGATTAAATTACTGGGATTATTACATATATATAACAAATTAGTCCTTAGTTTTAGGAAATTAAACGATTATTAAATTGGATATAGAACCCTTGACTTTATTCATACATGGCCTCAGATAACTGGCACAAAACAATACATCCAAATAATGCTGAAAAACTCGCTTTCGTTACCAATAGTAGATTACGTAAGTAGCTAAAATCGCTATTTGATTGGCTTAATACGCCCAGTAATTTTTAAACAACCATACATCGCGAATACTCACTAAATATAAAATTAAATTAACTTCAAATTATTTTGATGATATCATAATATTTTCCGAAAATTATACAGGTCACTTAGAACACATTGAATAAATATTTCACACATTTGCAGCATAGGAAATATAAAATTAAAATCATCTAAGTGTTATTTTTTCCAAATTAAAATTCCGTTTTTAGGATACGAAATTTCTCATGGGATTATCACTCCAGACAATATTAAGGTCATTAAATTTTAAAACCACCGACTAATATTAAACCTTTATGAAGGTTTAACTAATGTGCATCATACGGTAATAAACAGCTTGGAAATGGACCGATAAATGCAAAGAAGCATTTGAACTTTTAAAAAATGATTTAATTTGTAAACCTATATAGCAATTTTTAAGTCAAAAAAGATTATGTCATTTTTTTTTTGTTAAAAATTATTGTATTACAGAGTGAGTGTCTTGCTACTCTTGTAAAGTTGTTGTATTATTTTATATGCTAGAGGAAGTTCAGAACATTATTTTATAAAGAGACGAGATGGCGAGAGCGAACGTGCAAAGCTTTCAGGAGAGTAGAATTTTTAAGGAGAGAAGGGGGGGGAGTGTATCAGAGGTAAGAAGAGCCTTTTAAATTCTTAATCTTTAATATTACGTTGAGTAAAAAGTTCTCCGCCAAAGGAAAACAATCTTATAAAATGATAAATACATACAAAATCAGTAAAGCTAATGACGGTAGTAATCTCTATTCAAATCTACAACGGTCTGCCAGCGTTTTGGCAACTTTTCAATCCCTGCTACGAACTGTGGCGTGCGCGAGTCCAGAAAGCGATCGACCTCATTTATGACCTCAACATTTGAATGGAAGATTATGCCATCAAGATGTAGCTGTTGATATGAAAACAGATAGTAATTCAAAGGCGTCATGTCTGGGCTGTATGGTGGATGATGCATCAAATCTTACTCCAGCGTGTAGAGCGTCTAGCCGGTAATCGCAATAGCATGTGGCCGGGCATTATCTTGATGAAAGAGATCCATCTTGCTTCTTAACTCTTTTTTTTCTTTCGCTTTTCACGAATGACATCGTTAACTTTGATTAGTATATTGCTGAATATTGTACTGTTGATATTTTGCCCGCTTCCTTACACATAATTCTACGACACTCCCACCAGATACAGAGAAGGATCTTGCTAGTTAGTGTTCGTATTGCAACCGAACCTGCTGATTCCCCGGGTGCTGACCACACTCCTTAACGGCTTGTATTGTTGTAGTACACCCATTTTTCATCACAGGTCGCAATTCTGTCCTGAATGTTCTCTTTCCTTTGATCTCTGAGCAGAGCCAAACAGACCGCTTTTCACTTGCTCTTGTCTTCAGCAGTCAATTCGTGAAGCACCCAGTGGTTAAACTTAAACGTTAGATTTATGCGTTTAAGAGCATTAACCATTATTTTTTTACAAACGTTAATCTATAACGCAATAGTTCGTGTTGAAACATTTCAGTCTTTATCAATGATTTGCTTTAACAGGTCACAATCAACCTCAATAGGGTGGACAGAACGTGGTTCATTTTCAAAGTCGGAATTCTCAGCTTTTAACTTTCGAAACTAAACTTTTACTGTATCATAAGAAACAGTATTGAAAAATCTAAACTTTCACACATTTTTTGTGGCATTCAGTTGCACTATTTCGGAACTCATAGTACACAACCGTTCTAAGCTGTTGACGTCATAGCTTCATTTTAAACAATTTTTTGGTGCACAAGATAATAATGTTTTGACAAGTATATTACAAAGTCGTTTAGTTCCAACGTTCAGATTTAGAATGCAAAAACCCGTTTGAAAAAAGGTTAACCACCATGGGAATGGCCGTTGTTGGTGCGGAGGTATCTCCTCATGGCGGAAAACTTTTTACTCAACCTGATATAAAACGTAACATACTCTTTGTTCTGAAGAGAATGCAATAACTAATCTCTTCTTTTCCCTACAGGAATTTAACTTTCTTTGTAGACATAATACTGCTTTGTGTCTAAAAGCATAGGGCCAACTTAAGTCCTTGAACACGTCATAATTCACTGTGTTGCATGCCGTGGGAAGAATTAGCCTGATCGCTCTTGCTTTAGCTTGTTTCTAAATGTATTTTTTTCCCTTCTAAAATTTTATTTCAGCCCAGTGATATAGGCTAATAAAGGGGAAAGTTGGAACCTTAAAAATTTGTTTATTTCTGTAACAATAAACCCAAGCCTAAGGGTTTTTTGATGCATTACGGGGTTAATTTCTTTTTTTTTTTGTACTGTCTTGCAATTTTTTTTCTTACTTTTTGCTTTAAGTTACAAATTTATAGTAAATTAGCGTAATATTAATAGCATATAAATAAATGTATGTATACAAAAAACAATACATATTATACTTACAATAATAATGCCAGATTCTCCTAGTCCAAAGAAATTAAAAAGTATTATGCTATACAAACTCCACATGATGGGTGGCTGGATGATTTTAGGAATAAAATGGGCTTTTCCAAACATCTACAAAATATTATACATATGTAGACTGAAGGCTGAAAAAAACTAAACTAAAAACACAAAACTAAAAAATACTTATTGGTACAGTTGGTTCCAGAGGTCAGAACTAATAAAATTCCAAAATGATTAGAATTCAATTCCGAGGCTTTTCAGTTATTTTTCTCCCCTCTAATTGTGCAAGCCATTTTTTTTAAGTATTTGAACAATAATAAAATAAATACAAATGTTCATAAAATTAAATAGTACTTAAATTCGGGCACAAACAGTAGCCAAGATTTTTGATGTACTTTATGTTCACTTGATAACTTTATTCTTTAAAAAGAAGATATTTAAAAAATAAAAACACCATTTTTGGTTCATCCACATTAAATGCTTCATAAATAAATGTGAAATTATGTTTCAAAATTACTAAATAGGAAATATTTTATTGCCAACCAGCCTTGACACTTTTAACTCGAGTTACACAATACTGTATGAGATAAAACTATATGAAAAATAAAACTGAGGCAATTTTGAAAGTATAAGTTATCAACAGATTTTTCATTTTCAAATTGCTTAGATAATGTGGAAAATACAAATTCCCTCTCTGGAATCAAAAACATTCAGATAGCTTCATACTACCATCATTATTTGAGAATATATTTTCTTTAAAGTAATTTTTCAATAAGATTATATACCAGGGGAAATATAACGGTAACAATGCTACCTCAAGATCCTTCGACAATTAATCATTACTTGACAAAACATCAATCAAATTCTTTAAAACTAATCACAGTAAGACACCTTACTTTAACAATTACTAAAACTAAATAAATCATTCCTCAGATCTCTATTAAAGCGAAGGAGTTGCAGATATTAGTGATTTTTTTGTGATTTTATGTGAGATTTCTTACATCTGTTCTCTCTACATTATTATATTTTATATAGTTTTAAAGTATACAGCATTAAATATACGCATATCAATTGAAGCATATTTAAAATTTTGCTGCTTTTCACAATTCTTTTCATATTTCTGTCATTGCATATTGCTTACTCTCATGGGCAACAAAAACAGAGCTCTTAAACCATACATATAATTTATTTTTTCAAGAACTGAATAATTGAGATATTAAAAAAAAGTCAACATTCAATTTTTAAAATGTAAATATTGTCTAAAAAAATAAGCAAATGTAATGAAATCTTTTTCTTTAACTTTTCTAAGATAACTTTTAAATTTCTCTCTTTTCATTCTCCCATTAACTAAATGCTGACTGTTAATTACTATCAACCAGCAAAAAAAAATTTAAAAAAATAGAGAAGGCCTTGCAATTACACCCCTGAATGTGTATCAAAATTTTCAATTCAGCACATATGAATGAAAATGACTTTATAAAAACAATGGATCAAAAGCAGATGAGTGGAAATTTTACAACATTTTCTATTTTTATAATTATTACCTCACTCTCCTTTAAAAGTTGGCACATTTCTTAAGTTTAAATTTTAAACTCAATACACTAATCAGGTTTTACCAAGTAGACAAAAGTTCCATAGTGGTCAATAAACACAGGTTAACATATTAAATCATAGATATGCTGTATATATATATATTACATTCTCATTTTACTCACAAAAAAAATTATAAGAACATAATGCAAACTGTAAAACAAAGAATAAAATGAAACGATTAACATGAAAATCATGTACTCTCTAAGGCAAAAAAAAAGTTATATACACTTGTTATTACAATATTTAAATAATATGATTTACTCTGTTGAATGATATATGTTTAAAATTATGAAATGTCTTTAACACTTAAAGTTAGCAAGCATTTAAAAATCCTTTATAATTTAAAAAATTATATAAATAATTATATTTCAAATGATCTTTAATATTTAAATTAGATATTCATTACTTTAATTATATACATAATTTCTTTTTCTATCAAAAACTTACCAAAAGCCTTTCCTGAAATACTTTCATTTTCAACCACAAATTTAATTTAAGAACTTTTCACCCCCTCCTCCTTGTCTTTTTGGATTTATAAATCATTATTTTTGAAGTATGTAAATAAAATATTAATTCATTTTTATAATGATCATATATACAAGATCTGGTTAGAAGAATTATAGAATATTTGGAGTATTATTAAAAAGAAACAATCAGAGAACATTTGAGTTATGCATGTTATTCACTTACACCAGTGGTCTTCAAACTTTTTCAACTCACAGAACCCCTATACTTTGAGGGTGCTTTTGTGGAACCCCATTCCATACACATACTTTGAAGAATATATCTCAGAATAATATTTAAAGTAGATCAACATGTTATAGGCACTTTCTAATTTTTTAATATAGTTTACTCATTAATAACATTAATTTGTGATCCAAGTGTCACCTATCCATGCATTATATTTAGTAACTGGGATATTTGCTTGCTTTTTTTTCACACAAACTGTTGAAGTCTAGGTCTATTGAGATTAAATGCAGTCGCATTATATTTTGAGTTTAATTTGTTTTTATACTTTATTTTTGTAGCCACTTACATTGAGAAATATATTTCCCTTAAACACAGTGCTCTAAATGGTATTAAAATTTTTATAACTGTGTGAGAAATTCCATGAATTTTCAACAAAAAATTTAGAAGCTGTTCTTGTTAAATTTAGATTTTAACATCAAATCTATGAATAAGTTGTTTCCTCTCCTTCAATAAAAGTGTATTCTCAACAAATGCAAAAAGGTGCATATATTCACAATCTAGTAGAAAGTATATACATAAAGATAAAGTGTGTTTTAGTATTCTTTTAATGTCATAATAAAAAATTTTAAAAAGTGTTGCATAATAAAGTTAATATATATAAATAAAATTTTCAGTTTTAATGAATGAGGAGAGGGGATAAGCCTTAGATACTTTTAACTATACAAACTTCATATTGAACATTAATCCCTTTTACATATTTATTTCTTCTAGATTTTTTTTATTGTGATTCGTAGAACAAAAGTTTGAAGACCACTGACTTACACTAAATCAATATGTAGACATCATCAAATTTAAATTAATGGACAATAAATAGTGAAACTTAATATTGTCATAATTTCCTTGATGTTAAGCAAAAAAAAAAAATCTTCCATTAATTTTGGTATTACTGAATGGTAATGTAAAGAAGTACTAATTTCACATCAATTTAATGCAAAAGTTGAAAAAATTATTTAAATGCAAATTATTACTGAACAAAAGAAAAAAGAATTAAATAAATATAAATAATAGTCATTTGGGCCGTGGGTAGCCTAGTGGTTAGAGCATCGGATTCCAGACCAGAAGGCCTGGGTTCAATGCCTGATGCCACCAAATACCCTCCGAGTACACAAGGAGTATGTGCTCATTAAATCAGTGGGTCCGAAAGTCTTGCAGGCGGTCGCAGCTGTAACCACAAGTGCAGGGGGCTGGAAAATATATCCCTCCCCTCCAATTCCATGCCTAAATTGTGGAGGTGCAGATAGGTGGTGTCGCCATCTATCGTAAAGAAGTCCAATCTGTCTCACAGGCTCTGACAACATTCTTTCCTTCCCTTCGGGAAGGTCACAATGACAACAACAACAATAGTCATTTTGAAATAAAATTAACAAGAAATTTGAGCAAAGTTTTAAAAAATGGAAAATTATCCAGTTGCATCTAAAATTAAATTTCACTATCTTGTGCCAACACTAATCTCAATTCATGTTAATGGAGAATAGAATACTTGAAAATTTTGAAAGTTTTCAGCTAGCTAGACCAGGGGCTCTTAATCTTTCTGGGGTGGCAACTCTAATTTTTGTATAAAAATTTTGCGCAACATGAGCAAAACAAATAAAGTAAATGGTTTTATTATAATTTAAGTGAAAAAGTTATTTGTCAAATATATTTTCTTATCTTGATTATATTTCAGATACAATGTGTTAAGCTATTCGTTTGAGGCGAACAAATTATTTTACACCAAAAGATATATCAAAAATCTTAAAATTTTTGGTGACTCCAGCAGCAAGTCACACAGCCCCTAGTTTAAGAAAAACTGCTCTAGACCAAAGCATAGTGACAAATTTATTAGTGGCATCAGAATTTAACTTTTATTAATAACAAATATAATGTGGTAAAATTAAATTTATTTTCTTTTTATATGAGTACTTATATTAGCTCTTAATATAGGTTGAATTTGAATAATTTTATCTAGAATTATATATATATGAATTTAAAAGATCATACTTTCTCTCTCTCTCTCTCTCTGTGTGTGTGTGTGTGTTTCACTAACACATTGTAACTTAATCATTTGTTACATTTTATGACAAGTACTGAAATTGGTACAAAGTTTATTAAGAAGAAAATGTTTTGAACATTTTTACTAAAGATTTATGCAAAAATGAAGAGAAAAAAATACTAAGGTTTTTTAATTCTTTTACATGAAAATATTACCAAAGTTGTTTTAATACTATCTGCTACTTTCTTATATAGTTATTTGTTGTTCCATTAAATACAAGAGGAAAGTTCCAAAGAAACCAATGTTAATTTCCAAACATAAATTATATATATATATCTACCATAAATTTTTCAGCCAATTTCTGGGAATTGTGTAAATCCTGATTTCCTAGAAATTTTTTGATTCTATCATTATTTTACAATTTTTCTCCAACTGTATTAGAGATTAACTGTATTAGAGTAAGTTAAAAAATATGAATTGAAAACTTGAAAAATATAGGAAAAACAAAACCTCATTTTCTTAACTCTAGTTATATAACATACACATCCATATTTATGCATTATCACAACTACCTAACAACTGTACTAGTGAAGATAGGTGTCTTGGTTTTTTACAGAAGAATGATTTTCAAAATAAAAAAGTTATTTATAACATTAATACATGCAGCTAAGTTTTGATTACCTTTTAAAATTTGTATGTATTTAAACAAGGTTCTGCAATTCTTTTCAATGCAATAGATTTAACAATAGCTTATGTATCACATGTAAATCCTGCTACTGTAGTAAAAGATAGGCAATTGTTTATTTAAAGAATTGTCATTTCTAATTCCAAATGTTTTAGCATTCTATTCTCCAAACTCCACAATCTTATTTTTAGAAATTTACATTAAGGTGAAAATAGGTGAAAAGAAAAAATATATATTGAAATATAGAAACCATATGTAAATGAAACTATACAAAATATTTTTAATAATACCTGCCATAATAAAATAAATTAATAATTAAAATCAACGACTACAATGTAGTGTCACTTAAATTCAAAGCTGTCAATCTTTGATGTTTCTTTTTCAATGAAATTTTTTCATGGTTAAGATGATTTTTCAATGTTTCTCGTAATAACAAAACTTTTTCAAGAGTTTCAAGTATTTGAAAAAGAAAGCATGCACCAATGATATAATAACAAACGTCACATAAATAACATGAATCTAATATATAATTTTAGAAGAATTTTTGTTTGCAATAAAGAAACAAATATTTGAAAAACAGAAATCAGAGTAATTTTTAGGAAAATTACCACTTTATTTAAATGCATCAGTAAACGAAGATACCAAATTGGTTTAACCATTAAAATCAATTAATTAGTTTAGTCATCAGGAATTAGATGGTTAATATACTGCTGGCCACCGTAAATGCAACATCCTGAAGGAAGCATGCAAATAACATGAAATATACAACATGCATTATCGGAGGTGAGATATGCAAATGATTAGAATTTCAGCGCAGACACACATCATGCGCGCCTGTGGCGCCACCTCAAAGCACTATTTAAGGCTTGGAGATTTCAATGATTTCAAGTTCGGCAATTGTGTTTTTCTTGTGGTTTTTTCAAAAAACGATCAGTTATGTCTTGTAGAAAACAGCGATCAGCTTTTGATCAAGTATTCGAGTTCGACAGACGAAGGATAGTGGCCTACCGAGATTGTGGATTATCTTCCAGGGAAATCGGTAGTCGTGTTGAACAAAACCAAACAACTGTAATGCGGACATGTAACCGTTGGATGCAGGAGGGTACGACGGACCGACGCGGTTGATCGCATCCACCTCAGTGCACCACTTCACGTGAGGACAGGCAAATTGTGCACATGGCAGTCACGGATCGCTCAGTGATATCACAAGCCATAGCACAGCACATGGAGTCTGTAAGCCATCATTCAGTGTCTGCGCGTACGATTCGACGCCGTTTACAGCAGAGTGGTCTGTCTGCAAGACGTCCAATGCTTGGTCTACCCTTGACGCAGAACCACAGATGTCTCTGCCGCCAATGGTGCAATGAAAGAAGGATGTGGGCGGCAGAATGGAGTGAAGTTGTCTTTACTGAGGAGTCACGCATCTGTCTGCAACACCACGATGGTCGGATTCGAGTCTGGAGACACTGTGGAGAGAGGATGCTGAACAGCTGCATTATGCACCGCCACACTGGTCCTGTACCGGGTATTATGGTATGGGGCAGTATTGGATATCACTCTTGCACTCCTCTAGTACGCATTGCTGGTACTTTAAACAGCCAGTGCTACATCTCTGAGGTGTTGGAGCTAGTTGTCCTTCCTTACCTTCAGGGATTGGCCACAGCCATATTTCAACAGGATAATGCATGACCACAAGTGGCATGCATTGTCCAAAGGTTCTTCGTCAATCACTAGATTGAATTGCTTCCCTGTCCGGCCCGCTCTCCGGATCTTTCGCCGATAGAAAATATGTGGACCATGGTTGCTCAGCGTTTAACCCAGATTACACCCCCAGCTGCCACACCAGATCAATTTTGGCAACATGTGGAAGC
>BMAV01015719.1:45579-76458 GCA_019973955.1 Trichonephila inaurata madagascariensis | reverse complement strand
TTTTTCGTGTGCCAATTGGTTGAGCATTGAAGACTTTTTTAGTGGTGCGGTCTTCGCTCATTCTGATAACGTGATCTGCCCATTTAATTCATTGTATTTTGATGAAGTTAACAATATCAGTTTCTTTATATGATTGAAAGATCTCGAAATTTGATCTTCTTCGCCATGTTCCATTTTCATGATTTCCTCCAAAAATGAATCTTAAAATCTTCCTTTCGTAGATACTTATCATGTTCTCATCTGTTCGAGGCATGAACCAAGTTTCACATGCAAAAGTTTTAATACTGATCTTAAAAGACTTTTATACAATAGAACCTTCGTTTTCCTTTTGATTAAATTTGATTTCATACATTTTCGTTTTCCATTAAGACATCTATTAGCCATAGTAATTTGATTTTGGATTTGAAATTTGTAACCATTTTCAATTAAACTGAGGTCTTTTGTCAAATTTCCAACTGTCATTCGATCTTCTGATTGAACTGGGTCTACAGACTCAAGTTCTTCTATGTCTTGCTCTACTCATGTATTTGTAAGTGTTCATTAATTGTCAACTCCTAATTGTGGGAATATAATAGTTCTTGAATGTCATCATTATCCACTTCTAAATTTATTTACATAGCAAGATCGACAACTTCTTCAATCGTACTACCAATTTTTGTCCCAAACAAAAAAAGAATCTGCGAAATTTAAAAATAGCGTAACTCCGGATTCGCACAAGTCGGGGGAGCGTAATTCGAGATACTATTGTAGGAAGATTATCCATATTCAAAACATTTCAAACTCTATTTATTCTTAATCATCAGCACGACACGAATTCAATAACTCAAAAATTTCACCAATTACCAAATATGTGAAGCAATAGCGAGGTAAACGAGATACTTACCTCGGAAATAGGATCACTTATTTCCAGGCAATACACCTTCTAATTCAAATCGACCTAATACATTTTAACACTTAATCGACCAAATCGTCAATCTTAATATTAATCAAATAAGCTACGAATTGCTCTCGCTTAGTTTTACGTTAATCAATCAATGCTATCCTACAGCAGTCTAACCTTTCTCTCTCTCTAGCTAGAAAGTTTAATCTTTAAATATAAGCTTTGATTTACATAATCACACCTTCTTCTTCGGAGGAAGGTTTTTAATAGAATAATTTTTAAAGACCCATTATTTTCCATGGGGACTATTAGTAGGATAGACCCGTAACTAACGCGAGCAGAACTCATGTAAGAATTTCTTTTTAATTTTAGAAACCTTTTGAGATGAATTTTTTTTGCTTGAGAATCTTTACCCAATTATATAATGTAAAATTTTATCTAAATTTTACAAATGAAACAATGAACACAAGTTTAGGTTAGTTTTGAATTCTATGGAGAACACGTGATTGCCTTTATCACGTGACCTATTCGGATATTATTTTGCATCGGTAATTAAAAAGAATCTTAATGAACTCATTCTATTCCAGATCGACGAAAATGAACCCCTATTCCTGTCTCTTCTGAACGATCTGTTTCCCGGAATCCGAGACCACAAGAAGGGGAACACGGAACTGGAAGATGCCATCGATGTACAGGTGAAGGAAAATGGACTGGTTCCCTTTCCCGCATGGAAGGTCAAACTAGTGCAGGTGGGAATCACACTAAACTGGAATACATTGTATCGATTCATAATGAATATTCAAAGGTTAAATGACAGGGATACGTTTCACTCATTCTGGGTAGTGAAATCTAGTTTGAACTAGTTTGATAATTTATCCTAATCGATAAAATGCTGATTAAATTCTTGAATGGTAAATTTAATTCCTATCTGGGAAGATAAAAGTATTTTTTAACGCGTATAGATTTCGTATGACTTTTTTGTTGCATTGAAGTTATGAAATAGTTTTATGAAAAATATTTAAATATATAATTTGTAATTAAATTGATTAATTGTGCTTAAATGAATTTGATTTTTATAATAAAACAAATATAGAATTGAATGGATATTCAATCTATATAAAATTCGTACTCTAATTATTATAATTAAAGTTTTTAAAAGATGTGATTAATTAGTATATATTAACTTTTTATGCATCATGAAACAGACTAAATAGAAGACTTAAGGCTGTTTTCGGTAAAAGTACGAGAGCTTGAACTAAACGCGCGAAGAGCATTTTCATACAGAAAAATGCCCAAATTTCCATGGAAATTTGTAGAATTATAGCTCGTATCTCTGTTAACAATGTAGTGTTTTTAAAAATGCCAAAATATCCCATGAATACTTTCTTTTTCGTTTTAATACGTGAAGGCATAGCCCATTTAACATTACGGTATAGGAGAAAACACGCGAAACACATTTTATACCAGAAAAAAATGAATCAACTCTGTTAAAAAGGGGAAGTATGATAAAAAATGCTGCTTTCTAAAGGATAGTGAAGCCAGAATATCATATTAATTTTTCATTTCTTTTATATCTGAAAAAAATGTTCCAAATTCGGGTCCTATTCTTTAACATTAACCGAAAACGCCTTAATAACAATGATGGAAGAAAAAGATATCAGCCCTTGTCTATCAAACCTCGGCTTGGAAGTTTTACGTAAGAATCATATCGAAAGTACTTACAAATTTTCAATTGCATCCAGTTTTGCATCTTATTTTAACCCACATACAAATCAGGCCACCACAATATATAAATAAATCTATAAGTATTTTTATTGATTTAAAATGTTATTTTAAAAAACATTCATTTCTTTTATTTCATTTCAAACAGCACTTCACTCACTCATCATTACATCTCTGGAACTGTTAG
This sequence comes from Trichonephila inaurata madagascariensis, assembly GCA_019973955.1. Classification (NCBI taxonomy): domain Eukaryota; kingdom Metazoa; phylum Arthropoda; class Arachnida; order Araneae; family Nephilidae; genus Trichonephila; species Trichonephila inaurata. Next base: position 73,669 of record BMAV01015719.1, on the reverse strand, counting down.
GTAGATAGATTTTAAATTTGGCAGGCATGTTTCTTCTGTTGAGATTGAGATCCTCTGAGGAGGAGTTTTGCGGAAATTGGCCCCAAGAGGAATGTCGAGGGGGCGTTATAGACAAAAATCCCCATTTTCGAACTACTGTAACTATAAACTTGAAAGGAGGTGGGTAAAGATCGGCCTTTTTTCGCCCATCATAGACATGAAAACTCAAAGTATTTATTGTATCTTTGTTATTATATTTATGTGAACTTTAGGTATAGATCTTTACTTTTATTCTAAAACAGTAAGAAAAAAAAAATAGAAAGTCACATAAAAAAAGTTATCAAACATGGCAAATTCATTGAGTTTGTTATTTTAAGCACTTTTTCTAACTTTTATTTTTTAAAAAAAAATGCATTTTAAGCACCTCTATATTTTTTGGTCTCACAAATACTACAATAATAAGGCTTTTAAATTGACATTCATTTGTTTTGGTGCATCAAGCGCGTTGATGTGATACGAAACAAAATAGCTTGTCCGCGAATCGGTCAGACTCATACGTCACGTGCGTATTCAAACGTGTCTTCACCTCGTGCATGTCATATTGTAATACAAATATTTCTTTCGTATTGTGGCCATTACTTTACGTAGTATTGTATGCATTAAAAAATAATGTACTCACGAACACCTTACTCAGGGGCGTAGCTACCGCCGTATCAATGATATGGGGCCCCCAAGCTACAGGTGCCCCAACATGTGTAACTATAGTGCCCCTAAAAGGGCTTTCATTTCTAAAAAAGGACCTCCAAGGAGTTTTGATACGGGACCCATTCAGAACTAGCTTCGCCAGTGACCTTAATCAATCGGGAATGTACTCTCTTTACGTAAATCGAGAAGATTCTCCTCAGTTGTTCGACTCCAGTTGAGATCACGACACACAAGTTCAAAAGCATATAACATATGGATAAGAACAAGTATAGGTCATAATTCAATCGTTGAATGGTATTATCAGTGCAAAGTTGGTGCTAGAGTTGTTGACTGCTGTGCACATGTTGCATCTGTACTTTGGTACTTGGGATAATGGCGTCATAATCACACTCACAGACAAAAACACCAAGTCTTGGATATGCTGATACACTTCAAGACGCTGCTACTGGATGGTTCAGTGACGATTCAGCCAGTGATAAATAGTTTAACATTGTTACTTTTTTCCTGTTTTCTCTATTTAATAAAAGAATTTTTTGAAAAAACCTAACATTTTCATTTCGCCTGTGTATCATATTTAAAAAAAAAAAAAAAAAAATACATAACATGAATTTGACGATGGGTGAAATAAGGCCGATCTTCACCCTTTCCACCTTCTTTGGCAAGCGTGTTTCTTTTATTAAGGAGAGAGCCGTTAAGAACGAGTTTTGCATAAGTCTTCTCTCAAAAGGGGAAATTACGAGGGAGTAAAACTTCCGTTATCAGTATACTTCCGTTTTGAAATTCAAGATCTGTTATTTTAATCAAGATGCAAATTTAAATAAGAATGTTTTTGAATGCAATCAAAAGCTTAACGCTAGGATTTTGATATCAGTATCTTAAAAAGAATAGACATTATTTAGACAACTTGATAGTCAAGTTATACCCAGTGAAACGGATGAGTAGCAGCTAGTATATAATAAATAAATTCATTTTTGTTTTTATATTGTTGAGATAGTTATTTCATAACCTCCTAAGCTGCAAATTACCTTGGTAACGTTTATTAGTGAATTGAGGTAAGAAAATATTTTTTTTTCAATTTTCAAGAATTTTTTGAACATTTTTTAAGAAGTAACCTGAAACTTTTCTGAAAGGAAAGAAATCAATATCAAGAACACCGAAAGAGACGAGAAATTATCACCAGTTACAGATTACCAGGTGTATGCAAAAGTTTTTTCCCGGTATTTTAGGCAAAGAAAACACGTAATTTTCAAGGGAAATTAATTTTTTTTTTAATTCAAAATATTGGCCATCGGCTTCTACACATTTTGCTCATCTTTCAGGTAATTTATGAATACCATGCCAGAAAAACTGCTTGTCTTTTGCTGCAAACCATTCGTCGAGCTATTTTCCAGCTTCTTCGAAATCGCTAAAGTGCTGCTCTGCGAGCGCATGCCCCATTGATGCGAATAGGTGATAGTGAGATGGTGCCGGGTGTAGGGAGTACGGCGGGTGCGGAAGGATGTCTGGTCCAAGCGATTTCAAGGTGACTTTTACTGGTTTTGCTGTGTGAGACGGTGCATTGTCATGTAACAAAATCACTTTGCATGTCTTCTGGCCCATTTCGGTTGTTTTTAGATCAATGCGTGATTTAAATTAATCATTTGTTGACGATAGCGCTGTGCATTAACAGTCTCACTGGGTTTCAAGAGTTCATAATACACAATACCACCCTGGTCCCTCTAGAAATAGAGCATAGTCTTCTTGCCGAAGCGATTTGGCCTTGGTGTTGAAGGACCGGCTTCGTCAGGTGAAAGCCACGAGTTTTTCCGTTTTGGGTTTTCAAAATAAATCCATTTTTCGTCACTGGTCACAATTCTATATAAAAATTATTTTCTTTCGCGGTATTGAAACAGCATTTCCCAAGTGACTTTACGATTTTCCATTTGACGTCCTTTCAAATCGGGTGGGAGTCATTTAATAAGTTTATTGATCTTCCCCAGTGCTCGTAAGCGTCTGTTAATTGTTTCTTGTGACACATTTAGTGCTTTTGCCAATTGCTGTTGAGTTTGAGTTGGGTCATCATCCGAAAACTCCTACAATTGCTCCTTTTTGCACTTTTATGGTCTACCAGAGCGCTCTCTATCTTTCACATTGAAATTACCACTTTTAAATTGTCGAAATCATGTCTCACATGTTCTAATAGATTGAGCGTGTTCATCATATGTTTCTACCAGCAAACGATGACTTTCAAGAGTCTTTTTCTTTTGATTAAATAAGAAAAGCAATGCGTGTGCCGCAAATGTTTTTTTTCAGACACAAAATTCGCCTTGATCACTGAACGATAAAACTAAGACGCTAGTTTTTGGCGGACTCAGCTTGTGTGTGTTTGTAGTTTAATGTCAGACGAACAAAATAACGAATGTGTCAAATTAATATGCTGCGTACTTTTTGCTGGTGCCATCTCTTAGTTAAACCGGAAAATACTTATGCATACACCTGGTAATTGCAATGTTATTTGAATCACATCAGAGGTTGGAGGATAGCGACAATTTTCATCACAATCAACTCGATCTAAATGAATATTTTTATGTATCTATGCTCTTCACCGGCCATAAATTAAACAATGCTGCTTAATATTAGCAAAAGAGCCCTGGATAAAAAAGAGTTGTTCAAGATGGCCTAATACATGCTTAACACTAACAAATGAATAAAAAGGTAAAAAGAGCTCGGAAGCTAGCTTATTTCAAAAATGAGAAAACTACCAGTAAGATGCTAATAACTTAGATAATAAATATCAGAAGAAAAAAACTACTTTCATACATTCATTTTTTCTTTAATGAGTTTTTTTATTGCATTTAAAGCTGTTTCTACGTTTGAATGCAAATGAAATCAGGTAAAATTAAAATGAGTGAACAAATATGCATGTGATCTTAGATGTTATTTTTAGCCAATATGTAACGTCCAGATTTAAACATGCATAAAAAGTTACCGCTTGTGTATATTACCGTAAAATCCGGCGTATAACGCGCACCTATACTTTCAAGCTGTATTTTTTTAATTTTTAGGTATATTCGCCGTATAACGAGCACCCCTTTTTTACGAAAAAATTTGAAATGTACGCGTGCAGTTTTCTTATGTTTTGAAGTCATTATTTCTTGGATGAATCATTCCAGACTCTCTTTTGAAAAAATAGTATACTTCTCTAGAATTTTACAACCCTTAAGCGCAAAAAGGGAGGGAGGGGGAAGACCGAATCAGCGTAATGGCTGGATTTTTCCCACGCTTTTCTATAAACATTGATTCCTTTCCCCCCTTTCGTGTGATATACGAGGCGGATGATAAATTTTGAAATAAATTAGAACAAGTCTGAGACTTATTACGCTCGCTGACTGTAGTATATTCAATACTATGAATAATATTGAATACGCTTCAAACAGCGAGCAGTTAACATGAGTCCTGGTAAACGAAGCAAAACACAGTGCCGGTTTCAAGATGTAAGTGATTCAATTTGCGAAAAGAAAATGGAAATCGTGCTGCAGCAAGGATGTTTGATATTGGCGAAAGCTCCATAAGGGAGTGGGGAAAAAATGAAATGACAGTAATTAACATGTGCTTTACGTAAAGGAGTAACGAAATGGCCTATTCTAGAAGAAAGTGTTGCGAACTGGGTCCTGGAAAATCACCTGAATGGATTAATTGTAACAAGAAACAGTGTACGTTTATTCGCCTTAAAATGGTCAAAAAAGAATGCCTTTTCATGTTATCCAACAATGAAAGTTCATAGGGTATGTTATTTCTTTTAAATAAACAGTATTTCGATATATAAGTCTAAATTTTTTTAATACTCATTTTTTTTAAAGCTCTCATTTTTATACTCGGCGTATAACGCGCACCCCCAAAATTTCGATCTTATTTTTCGTGTTAAAAGTGCGCGTTATACGCCGGATTTTACTGCAAGTATTCAATTCTTTTAAGAGTTTACTCATTTATTACAGCTATATGAGACGCAACTTGTCCGCCACGGAATCATGACATTAGGACCAGCAGGAGGTGGCAAAACTAGTTGCATTCGAGGTCTGATGGCTGCTCTTACAGCAATGGGGTCACCCCATAAGGAAATGAGAATGAATCCAAAGGCAATAACCACCCCTCAGATGTTTGGACGTCTGGATGTAGCCACAGATGATTGGACAGACGGAATATTTTCGGCCCTGTGGAGAAAGACTCTCAAGATGAAGAAAGGTTACAGTTCTTTTCCCTCTCTTAACAAAATCGGCAGTAAAATCTTTAAAGCAAGAATATAATGGGGAAATTCTCACCGCTGTTTTACAAAATTGTTATCAGTATCAAAGAATTATAAAAGAACTAAACTATCATGTTAATTGATTAATTAATCATAGTGATTAAAGTATCAGACTACGTTCGGAACCGTGAATTTCCCATTGTGGAATTCGATTTCCTTTCTGTGTATTTGATTTTTAGTAAAAGAAAGCTAAGATTTCAATTATGGTAAAATTCCGTTTGGAAGTTTTGGCTTAATAGATAGATCCCCGAATTTTAAATGAGTGTCAGAAAGTTTTGACGATAAAATTTTTTTTGCCAAACTCTTTTTTAGTAGCGTATACAGACTACTTTTATGGGGGGGGGGGGATAGATTCTTAAAGAAAAAAACATACGGACAAAAGCACCGAGTCATAATCTCTACGGTAAAAATTAAAAATTTGTTGGTCTGTGGGAGAGAATCCCCATACCCCCACTCTTATGTACGCCACTGCACTTTTTAATGTGTTCAGTAGCAAAGTTTTATTTTTGTTAAAAGTTTTGTTTATCATATCAAATAATAAATAACTTTTTTTCCTAATTCTAAAAATGCGAAATAACCCAAAATAGTAATTTTCTAATGAAAAGTATAAATACTCAAATACAGTAAAAATAAAAAGTGAATTGTGTAACACTTCACAATTTTTATACATTTAGGTATCCTATGTCATAAAAGAAGGCGAAATCTAAAATGTGGTTGAAATTCTTCTAGTACAGGGGTGTCAAACTCGCGGACCGCATGCGGTCTACATCGAGCAATTTTGCCGCCCGGCCAGTATATCGGCACACAATAATATAAGTGGGAGTCTAACCCAAATCTCCCAAAAAAGTTAAGACTCTTCAAAAAGTGGTGGAGTTTTAGTGGTGAGGTGTCTAGGTGCCTTTTAATACTTAGGTGTTCAGTTTCTCACAACCCAAATCAAAATAATGCAAACGAAGAGGCTTCTTGAAAATAAAAGAATTTATTTTGAGTTATAGGGAAAAGAGTTTACAGGGGGAATATTTACAGGGCAATATGAATTAAAATATGAAGATATTAAAGAAACGGAAAGTTAGATGATTCCTTCTAGAAGGACGTTGGAAATCTAAAAAAAACGCATTATGTGACTGAAACTTACCTCTTGTTTAGCGAGCGCGGTTGCTTTAAAACGCTATACGTTTCATCGAACGGTGGTTAGTAGGCCTCTGATTGAATATTATTTATGTCGGCGTTTCGTAAGCCCCCGCAGATGGCGTTGATCTGGAATGCTGTTTTAATTAAAATTATCGTCCTCTGGAAAAGGTTATGGTCGAATCTTTTACAAAACAGTTCCGTGGGATATCGTACATATATAATAAAATATCAAAATTTCTCCCGAAATAGGAACGATGGTAGCAGAGAAGAAATATCAAGTGTCAGGACGTAAACATTAAATTTTTTCTTGTTCTTTTATTTATGTTTATTATAATATATTACTCGAAATGAACTTGCGTTTCAAGAAATATTGATTTTTTTTGGGCCCACCTTGCGTTAAACCTTATTTGTTTGGCCCAAATTAGCCACTGAGTTTGACATCCTTGCTCTAGTAGTTCAAGAAACTTTCAGGGCGAAATCTTAACGATCATAATCGTGAAGTTTAAAAATCCTCGAATAGCTTATAATTTTCAACTTTCAATCCAATCATCCTCTATTGTTAAGAAACTTGGAAAAAAAGTATGAATTGTTTGAGTGAAAATAATCTAATATATAACCCCCTAACATCTTTTCCGGAATACCTTGAACTAATGCTTTGATTTGAATGAAATTTGAAACATACCATTTATTATTTATCCAATTCTACAAAAAGAAAGAAAAAGAAATGAAAAACTTAAGAGGTTAAGCTAAAATGTATCAATTTATTAATAACCTAATTTAGTTCCCTTGAGACGGGCTCACGCGTCTTTTCATTAACATGCCCTTTGGGTTCTTTTGGGGCCAGGATTAATGGCAATTCTTTTCCAACCAAACCCCAAGAAGTGAAACGTGAATATAAGATGCAAATTAGATAGCTTTTAAATATCAGAAGTTTCAGTAAGTGAGATGGCAATTTGGGGAATGTTATGTACGATTGTGAAGTGACAGCCAACAAAGGTTATCCCGAAGATAGAGCCATTGGGTCAAGGTGCATACCATTGCACTCGAGTAAAGATGCAACTCCCTTATGTTTAGATCGGTGATCGGATCAAGGTAGGGGGTTGACTATTTATATTAGGACTTGTGATATTATTGGAATTGAGATTAGGTGGGTTAGATATTGATAGTGATCCGAGTTACGTTATTTCGGTATCCTTGATATTGTGTGTTTTGTCATCGTAGATTCTCTCGCATATATTATTATTATCTAATTTGTTAGAAGCTTAAGTTTGAAGGTCTTAATAAATACAAATTAAAATCAATGGAATCTTCTAGTTCTTTTGCAAATCTTACACCTCTAGCTCACGCAGATACTCCAGGAGAAGGGCACCCTGGGGGGGGGCAATTTCACACCCTTTAAACCATTTGCAATGATAAAACAACAGTGATGAAAGTTACAAAAGCTCTTAAGGGTCCATTTTTTGACGACTTAATTAAAATTGAGTTGACTTCATCGACTATAATATCTTTTGTTTACCACAGGTGAATACGTGTGGATTGTTCTCGATGGTCCTGTTGATGCTATATGGATAGAGAACCTGAACTCCGTTTTGGATGATAACAAGACCTTAACTCTGGCAAATGGTGATCGAATACCGATGTCCCCCAACTGCAAAGTGATGTTTGAGGTGCACAACTTGGAAAACGCTTCGCACGCTACGGTGTCCAGAAATGGAATGGTTTACATGAGTTCCTCCTGTCTGCCTTGGAAACCAATTCTTACGGTCAGAATATTTATGAAAAATCTTGGAAATTATTTTTTTTATTCTTAAAATGATTTTTTTTTGTTTTCCTCTGCTTATTATTCTGACATTCTTTTTTATCATATTTTCGAAAAAACTATGCAGAGACTAAGATATAATCTTTGTTATGAATAGGGGTTTATTCAGTAGCTCTTATGCATTTCATTTTAGATTTACTTTTATAAAAAAAATCATGTCATGGCAATTTAACTGATTTTGACATTCAAAATTAATAATAATAATGATTTTTTATCTTTTTTTAGCAATTTTTTTGCAAATCTCCTTTAGTTAGTTTTTGAATCAAAATTTTTTAAATATTTTTAATTAAAAAGATTTTGTTTGCAAGTTATTATTTTATTTGAACATTGAATACGAATTTTTACTTTTTTATTTTACACAGATTCTAAACTTAGGTTGCTTCGTAACAATTTACGCCATGTTATTGTACCTTGAAATAAATGCATATTTGTATTTTTTTAACGTCTGTTTTAAAAAGAAACTAGCTAAATTTTTAGATTTTTTCATTTCGCATCCAAAATTCATGCAAACACTTAATCATCATTTGAATAATAACACCGGTAAAAAATGAGTTTTTTTTATAAACATGGTTTTTCTTTCAGCAAACTTCACACTTTGTATAACATAATTTTCAATAAACATCAGCCCAAAATAGCAAAGTTTTGTGTTACATAGTATTGAACTTTTTAAAGTTTTACGAGAGGATAGTTTAATTTGCTCGTTTTAATTTTCAACTGTTTCACGCTGAGTAAAATTTAATATTTTAATAATTAGATTTAATCAATTAATTTGTACTTAATAAGTTCTAATCAACCTAATTTTCATCTTAAATAATCGTGTGTAGAAAATTTCTGCTCAATTCAGCGCTTTAAAACGTGAGAAAAAAAGATCTTTTAAAATTCTGATACAGACATAGTTACAACGTGAGTTTTTTTTGAGTGTGTGTGTGAAGAAACTATTAAAATTTATTAGTTGTCCCCAACAAGATGAATTCTCTTTAGGTACCTGTGGTAACAGAAGTATGTAATAATGTATGAAGGAAATACAAATTTAATATATATTCCATGGGGAAGCTTAAGAATATATACAAGGGTGAGTCGAAAAATAAATTTCCCCTGTCGACTGTGGTCATAGTTGCGTATGTAAGTCAAAAAATAGAATGAGACATTAAAGGTAAGACATAACTTTATTTTTCCACATAAGTACCAAGTACATTGAGACATTTGTTATACCACTTGATAAGCTTCAAAAAACTCTCCAGGAAAAATCCAGGGCTTTGCATACGGAAGAAGCGTTTACTTTTGCTTGGACTTTTTGGAGGTTGGAACCATCAGTGCTACGCGGTACTGTGAAACCTTGTCGAAATTGAAGGGGGCAATTTGGTAAAAGCAGTCTGGGCTTTTCAAATATGCCGTTCCTTTGTTGGATGACAATGCGAGTCTACATTCGATGACCGAAACGCAAAACCATATTGCAACTCTTGGTTTGGAGCGCCTATATCACAGTTTTGATCTCGCACCGACTTTCATCTGTGTTTCCGGCTTTGAAGAACCTCGCCTGAAGGCGCTTTGGAAGCAACGCCGGTCAAAGAAGCCGTTAAGCGCTTCTTCCGTATGCAAAGCCCTGAATTTTTCCAAGAGGGCTTTTTGAAGCTTATCATGCAGTATGACAAATGTCTCAATGTGCTTGGTACTTATGTGGAAAAATAAAGAGTTATATCTTATCTTCTATGTCTCGTTCTATGTTTTGACTTCCATACACAACTCTGACCATAGTCGACAGGTGAAACTTATTTTCCGACTCACCCTCGTACATGCATAATTGACAAGAATGCCTGCTTCTGATAAAGTTACGAGTAAATCATGAAAAAATGTATTTTAAGCCCATTTCAATTTTCTACAGGCCCTAAGTAATGTTAGAAAATCAATCAGTACTTTGAACTAATATAATATATTATAAATTACGTTTGAGAATTTCTTTGTATAGGAAAAGGAATCCAGCTTAACATCCTGAAAAATATTGGGACAAGCTACATGATGCTTTTTTTAGGTGCTATTTGTTTTATAGAATAGTCACGACTCTACATAAACTTTATGTGGTACTGGTAACCTTTCAAAATATCGTATTATTGTGAATTGCATTTCGTACCACGCCAATAACACAGCACCTATCTATTCCCAAAATATCTGTTCCTTCTTTATCACTCCCTTAGTTTCCTAAATTCATTAGTTAAAACTTACACATCACATTTATAGAACACTCTATAAACGTCACAAAATATTTCACAACGATAAAACTAGAATGTAGTTGATTTAGTCTACACTGAAAACCATTCTTACTGCATACAGATTTAACGCCTAGTTCAATAGTTGCACAAAAGGACGAGATGCATGTTTCTAAACTATTTAGTAATGTGCTTTAGTACTATAACACGAAATCATTCTAACATTCTGAAATATTCCTGCAGGCTTGGCTGACCAAACAACCGAAATTAATAATTCGAGGCGTTACTCAACTGTTTGATCGTTCCTTCGAAACTATTTACACATGGGCGGTCGAAAATTTGATATTCAAGATGAAAATATTACAATGTATGATCATTTCTCAAGTAAGTACACTTAATAAAACCCCCATCAATTTATTTGAAAGATTTCGTTTAAAATAATTTATTACATCGAAAAATATTTTTTTGTTTGTTATGGAATGGACTAAATTCATGACGGTCATATGGTAAATGCAATCCTGTGGTCTCGATTGAGTTCGAAATTGACATTAGACTTATATTTGTGTGATGGATGTGCTCTCATATCCATCAGTGTTCGAGAGTTAGAATGAAGATCAGCCATAATCAAAACAATATAATTTATTAACAAGTCTCAACAACCTAACAAATCCCAACAACCCATGTTAGGAAATGCATCTATAAGTAAGAATTGGAGCAAAAGCAAGGTAGACGAGATAATTAATATTTAATTATGAATTGAATCACTTACTCTCGGAACGTCTTGGTAATTCACGAAATTCCGTTCAAAGCTAATCTATACTTTAAGTCGACACTATTACAATTTAAATATCTAATTGACAAAATCATCCATTACCAATTTAAATTATTAAGCAATTAATCATTAGTCACCCTGGACTAGCATTCTACTACTTTACGTTAATCACTAACTTCTATCATCTATCTCCTAACTTCTCTCTCTATCGAACCTAAAAGTTAATGCTTAAATATAGGCCTCGATTTACATAAGTCGCATCTTCTTCTTCCAGAAAGTTTTCAACAGAATAATGTTTAAAGAATCAGCTTTTCCCCAAGAGGATTAGTTCAAGGTTCACGAATTGACCCGTTATACTTGTTCTATTTGTTTAAAAATTTAGATAAAATTTCAAATGCAATAATTTGGTAAACATTCTTCAGAAAAAGATTTTGGAATTAAAAAAAATTTCGTGTACTTTTCGTGTACTTAAAACTGCATGTACTTTTAAATCCAATGCGTTTTGTTTACTTGCATACGTTATCATTGTTTACAAATATATAATTTTTAAAAGAAAGTTTCTGTAAAAAGCAAAAGTTGGCAACAGTGAAGCGCATGAATTGATTAACTAGAAACACGTGATTGTATTTATCATGTGACTCTGACGTCATTTGAAACTATAAACTGATTGGTTGGAAACTCGGGATTGCAGTTATCATGTGACTATGACGTCACACGAATTTGTGAGCTTATTGACTGAAAACACGTGATTGCAGTTATCATGTGACTAAACGACATCACATGAATTTAGCCTGCTAAGACTCTCTCCTACCTGCCGTTTTAATTCAATTGAATGAAATATTAACCCTATGGAATCTCTAATTTTTCACCTCAATTTAAAAGATACAATAAAATGTATTTACAAAATAAAGACTTATCTTGAATTCCTCATTTTTACCTCTGATTTGTGAAAATATTTTTATGTTTATTTTAATTAATTCGTTTGTAAGTTTCTAAATCTTTAACAATATTTAAAAATTGTGTTGAAAAATCAGAGAAAAAAATTTAATTTCATAACTTTTTCTTTTCCCACTTTTTTTAAAAAAAAAAACTTTTTTTTTTCATTCAATCGGATGTGCTTTTATTGTATTGAAATAAATCTAACAGGCTATATTATTTGAGTGGAACAGAAATTCAATAAGATTAATGTTAAAGTCAAGGATTAAAATTGGTTGGTCTATGTAAAGCATAAATTTCAAAAAGAATAATTTTATTTTCAGATGATCAAACTATTTCAAGGCCTAATGCCACGAGAGGAAAAGGATTTGAACATTCTAGCAGCTACATTACAGAAGATTTACGTTTTCAGCTTAATGTGGAGTATTGGCGCTTTTCTCGAGACCCCTGACCGCCTAAAATTCGAACACTATTTGAGGAACAAAAAGGACTTCGATTTAGATTTGCCAGCGATCGAAGATCCTAATGATACCATGTTTGACTTCAATGTGGACGCTCAAGGTTGCTGTCACTTATAAACACTTATCCCATTTGTCGAATAACGATTTAAAATTACAATTTAGTTCCATGATTTTTTTTTCTATAGAGTATTTTTTAGTATTTAGTCAAACTATTATATAATTTTAATTATTAAATTTTTTTTTGAAGAGCTCATAAATCAAAGTGTAAATTTTAATAGATTTAATTTTTGTCTTGTCTTGAATTTAGAAAAAATGTAAAAATATAATCATCATGGAATTCTCTTTCTTATTACTTTTCGGAATTATTTATTCCTCTTAAGGTTTTCCACTGACAGCCATTTTGAACTCGAGAACGTATTGTTAATCCTGGGAAAGATCTACCTTTAACATCGAGCCTAGACGTGTCTATCAATTTGTCTGCAATAAAATGCACCCGAACGAGCGAAAGATAGTATTCGTTTCTCTGGGAAACAGTGGCGCACACAAGAGGGGTGTCCTAGGGGTCCGGATACCACCCATGGCCCTTGATTTTTTTTTTCGATTGGTTATAATCCTATGTATATAGTACGTAAAATTTAATAAGTATGTTATTAATAATTAATTTTATTAATTAATGCTAATTATTTAATCAATAGTTAATTTTGTATTGTTTTTGTTCCCGAAAATCGACAAAATCAAAAGGAGCATGATACAAGAATGATGGACTTTCGACCCTGGACCCCCCTTTGAAAAATTTTTGTGTGCGCTACTGTGTGTGCTGGGAGATTATATATTTCCTCTGATTTATGAAGATATTTTTACATCTGTGGAGGTGTGATATCTATATAAACTAGTACCAAACATCACACAATGACGAACGTTTTGGCGTGGTCAATAAAGTACTCGCGTTCGGAACGGAAGGTACTCAGATCGAATCCTTCCTTCCTTCATCAGTGACCCTGACCGTGCAAAGTGAACCGCACCCTTCATCCGCCGCAGTCGTGGTCCCTTCATATCTTTTTTAATGATTCCTTTACTCCTAAACAGATTGCCGTCTTCATTGATTATCAGGTTACTACCAAAAAGTAATTTCTTCAGTCCTACTTTCAATCAATAGATCAGTATTTAGTTGCCAACTATTGATTAATTCTTTGATAGATAATGGTAGCAATGTCACTCAGTTGTGCATTCAAAGTCATTGAGGAATCCTAGATAAAATGAGTTTGCTGACGCACTGACCAAGGTGGGCACTGACTTTCCCTAGTCTTATCCTCTTGTTAATTATCAAAGTGACGAAATAATCCTCAGTGCTAGATTTAAGCCTCATTTTCTAAAGATTATGGACTGTGTGAGAGGAAAGAATCGGAGCTCCTTAAAAGATAGTCCTATTCCTTGTGACCTGCCTAGACTTGTCGGTCTCGCTTACTTAAGGATTACAACTGCACATGACTACCTAAAAAAAAAACCCTTAACGGACTCGGTTCAGCGATTTTCCAGCTTGCCTTTCAGGCAATGCTACAGACGTCTGTAGAGACCATTTACGTCCTTACCACACACGCATGTCTTTGAACAACTCAAAACTCATTAGAACAACCGTTTCAAGCAGCTATGAGGGTGAAGGTTTGCCGTAAAGGAAACGAACATCCAATATTATTTCTTTTATTCCACTCGCGCTTTTGTTGATGGTTGTAAACAGAAATGGAGCACCATTCTGTTTTTAAGATTTTTGCTATTAAAATTTCATACGCCATTAAAATATTGTACGCCATTTCTGATACGTTTGACGAAGCTGAGGCTGCCATCTTTACCACCATCATGTCTATAACTTAGGGAGCCGAAGAACCTCATTGGCTGAAATTTCGAGCAATTCTTTCAGATCACTGGGCAAAAGTTGTTCGAAGCCGTTGCTATGGCAACTGGGCAAAAATCACTCCAAAGGGTTGCTTGAAAGAAAAATTGCTCCAAATGCAAATACGTGTGATAATGCCTTTTGTCTCTTGTTCCGGACCCGGCGACGAATCAGCAGCTATAACTGTCAAAAATCTTTTTAGCTCTTATTGTACCTCTGAATTGTAATGGGCTGGCAGTATAGACTGATGACAGTCATTCCTAAGTCTGACATAAAATAAAAAATGGTTCATTTACAGGCTATAAATTTTCAAAAAAAAAATTAAGAAATATTTTCAGATGTAAATGCAAAAAGAAATAGGATTTCAGAGAAACTTTCATTACATTTTGCTATTTAAGATGCCCTGTATTGCATTCAAACTGGTACACTGGTCTGGTTTAAGATAGAGAAGAGAAATCCATTCACGAATTATTAAAATTACATTGAAAGTATAGCATTAACGAATTCAAATTGCTTGGTAAACGACAGTTTTGAAAGTTTGTACTGTTTGAGTAATAATATACGACATGAAGGGAAACTTTACAAATATTAAAGAACTTATAACTGTTTGCTGTGTTTATGGTTCATATATTTATATTCATTTGATTTTTAATACATTTAATGTATATACTTATATACAAAACTCTAATGATTGAAAGTTTCAAATATACACATATTGATTATTATTAAAAATACTTTATTTGTGTTACAACAAATTTTGTTTGTCTTAAAGGCGAATGGAAGCATTGGAAAACTTTGGTAACAGACTTTGTTTATAACCCATCCAATGGAACTGAATATATTTCGGTTTTAGTACCGAACATCGACAACGTGCGCACCGATTTTCTCGTTCACACAATAGCTAAACAAGGACACGTAAGAAAAAACTCTCTTTTTTTAAAATAATAATAATAATAATGTTGTATTTTCTTGATATATTAATGCACAGCCGAATTTAAATAGTAGAAAAAAACGTGGTCTTTTATTTTAACTTTGAAGATATTTTTAAATTTTTAAAAGTTTGCTCTTATAAAAGTTGATTCAATTTTATCTGTACAGCCAAAGGTTAGAAGTCTAAAATATAACCAATCATTTAACCATTGCTAGAATTCCATAACATGTATTTTATACAGTAAATGTGCATTGCATATATTGATTATTTTTACACAACTTGTGATTAACTGTTCTAGAGTGAGGAAATGAATGCATTCAAGTAATTTTTCATTCTGCCATTAAATTTTTATGTAACTTCTTTGTACTTTCAGGATTTTTCAGGTTACTTTAGAAATTTTTCAAGGTACATTAAGTTATTCATATTGTAATCAAATATAATTCAGTTTCTTTCTTTTTTTTTTTTCATATTTATTTGCTAATTTCTTTGATAATAAAATGTTTATTTGATAATTTCTTTTATGTGTTATTTACTTCAAAATAGTAATTTTTTAAAACTAGAAATTATGACATTTTACAATTAAGCTATGAAATAACCCTTTTTTTTTAAAAAAAAATTATTCATGTTTTATTTTCTTTACAACGATAAAATTAAATGGGCTAAATTTTGGCAGAGACTGGATTGATAAGTGAAAGATTACTCTTTTTATCTGACCGTATAAAGCATTAAACACACAGGGATCTCAAAAACTTTTTCAAAAGTAATTACTTTAATTGTTGTTGTTGCATGCAACATGTGTCTTTTTTTAGCCTGTTTTACTCTTGGGAGAGCCGGGCACCGCTAAAACTGTGATGCTGAAAGCTTACACTACCAAGTTTAACTCTGACAATCACATCAGCAAAACAGTCAACTTCTCTTCAGCCACGACACCTTTGCACTTTCAAGTAAAGTAATAGTATATTGTTGTTTCTAGTACTTAAGGTTAGTTATCTGTTTAATTTATAAAGTATTGGATTGTTTTGAGTTTTCTGAAATTTTTCTGACAACAACAACTTTAATTCTGAAAATAATAATAAAGAATAAAAATAATTTATTTCAACATTTAGTAAGAAATTGAAAAAATATATATTTAATATTGTAACCACTCTTGTTATAACTGTAATTTACTGTTCCAACTAGCAGAAGCGTCCTCTAGCGACCACCCATCTTCAGTAAAGGCTAGGTGAGGAGACAACGTGGGCGCTATATAAAACAATCCATGTTTTCTGCCCATTATTTTTGTTAACGATATATGTGTTTTGTCTTTGTGTAACCTAACTTAAGTTAATGAATAAATAATTACACTAACAGAGGCTTCATTGAACCTAACCCCGATATTTTAACATCTTTTAATATCTAATGCTCTATAATATATTGAAAATATTTTCAGTATTTTCAACTAAAATACTAAATAATGAAACATTTCTATAATATTTACTCATTGACAGGTGGTTAGTTTATTCAATATGAATATTTTTTCTTACTCCCTTGAAAAAAATTAATATTCATTTACTTATTAAATGAAAGCATTTAATAGACTGTTATTGAATACAATTTACTATATAAAAGCTATTGTTCTAATTATAAAAATAGATACAATTTTTTGTTACGTTTAATAAATTTTCAAGTGTCATACTAAAGAACACATTTCAGACTTAATAAAAGTTTTCAGACGCAAATTTGAACAAAAAATAATTTTGTAATTTGAGCATATGTTCATTTTTTATATTCATTTTTCATTCACTCATCCATTTATTTAATTTATTTCTGGATGGCAATAACGATCTAGAATCTGAAACTGATTTCCAAAGCCTGATTTGTCTCGCAGCATATTTGTTCTGTTGAAATACTTTTAACGTTCAAAATTTCGAAGTGGATACCAGGTGTCAAGACAGACATCCAATAGAGACCATAACGCACGTTTTTCATTCGGAAATAGTGCAACAGGATGAGAGTATTGCTTCAAGAGGATTTTGTTTCTCAGGTGAAACAATGAATGACAAAACATTTTGACTGAATTGACTGAAACCGGTATGCAAACGAAATTTCCACATTCATATGTCAAAATTCACATACATTATTCTGAAGGGGAAAAAAGCGAATACTTGCATTTTTTCACTAGGAGAGAGAAAATGAAATGAATAACATTATTCAAAAAATAAGCATCTTTCTCAGAAACATTCCCTCTAGATCAAAAATTGAAAAATAATTTGTTTTGAATTAATTATACTATAATATAAACCGCATCGAAGCATTTTTCTTATGCATTTTAAAATACAGATTGTTCTACTAAATTATTTATGAGAACTCTGAAAAAAGTCAAATATACAGACTCATTTTTCAGTTCCTACTACAAGTTCACACTATATACGTATACAGTCAAAATTCTCTACTAAAGAGATATGTATATTCAATAATCAAATCTGAAACAAATTGAAATTGCAAGATAACCAGACATATAAGATTTTAGGAAGGATATATGAGAAATTAAAAATATATAATAGATTTAAAATATAAAAATATGGATGCTACAGTATTGTAAACACTCTGCCGACTTAGAATAGCTCTTATATATAAAATAATTTATATAAAAGTGGGGTTGAACATGTTATATACAAATATATATATATTTCGTTCAAATTTTCAATTATTGATAAAATACTTTTTATTCATCCACTCAAGTTCAAATACATTTTTTAAAAACTTGTAGTGGATGATACTTGATGTTAATACAGTTTTTCAAATATTAGTTCTATTTTATTAATGGATAAATAGTAACACAAACAAAAATAATAATACAACACTCTATATAAAAAGGAAAATCGTTCGTTGTGTGCCTGTAGTGCAATGGATAGTACGTTGAACTATTAAACCGAAGATCATGGTTTCGAACCCCACCAGAGATGACCTAATTTCTGTGAGAATGGGATTTCTTTTTTACAATACTATTTTATTGGAATAATTAAGTTTAATTAATAAATAAAAGTAGTAACAAACAAAAATAATATTCCAACACCCATATCTAAAAAGGAAAACGGAAAATAGCTTTCTATTTTGCCACTTAATATTCTGATTCTGTCATATGTATATACATGTTTATATTAATTGTAATTATTTAATAAAAAGTGACTAAAATAAAAATTTTCTTTGTTGACCTATAAGTAGGAATTGATTTAATTTTTTTTATATTATTTATTACTGGAGAACTGTATATAAGCTGAATTATGTTGCAAATTCTCAGCTTGGGGATATGACAAAAAACTTTCTTTGAGAGGACAAATAATACTACGAACATAGGATGGGATAACAAAATCCAAGATGCAATCAAAATAGATACTCGACCTAATGATTAAATCCTGATATACAGGTTAGACATATCAAATCAACTCACTGCGTCAGCTACAATAAAATTAAGAGCAATATCTCCAACTCGTTGACTACAGTCACTGTATTGTCACGGAAATGATAAATTAAGAGGTCCGTCGCCCAAAGCCCTCGAGTAGCTGAGTAGTGTGACGTTAATATTCACTCAGTCTCGAAATGATGGCTGCATTATTTTCGTCCAGTCGTGTGGCTGCGGTAGCCTAGTGGTCAAGGTCACGGACTCGTGGCTGGGGTGTGTCATAAGTTCGAGTCTAGTGCCGTTGAAGACCCATCGTGTAGAAGAGGTAGCCATTGTGCAGCTTTGAGTGCGATATTAATGTTGCTCTCACTCACCTGTCCAGTTGTAAATTTTAATCTGGTTGCCTCTAAAAGCTCGCATTGTTGAGGGGCTGATGTCACGTAAAGTCTCTCTAGTCCTTATATGTTGGCATGATAGCTGCGGTAGAGCTTAGGGCAGGGATGGCGAACCTTTTTGGATCAACGTGCCATTTTTTCTTTAAGATGTGTTTAATGAGGTATAGACGTGCCGTCAAAAGATTTTGATTTGTGATTATTGAGAAAATATAACGAAACTAAATACTAACAACTCAAAACTCTCTTTTTTTCACAACGAAAAACTGTAGCACTGTAGTAAATGCTTCATTTATATGTGTAATTCAAATTAAAGTAACATTAGTGTGAGTTCTGTTGTGGGAGATTATATAGATGACAAATATATATATATAACTTGTATTAGAATTGTAAGATGTGTTATACTTTTAGCGGAATGCTAGCTGAATTGGAATCATCTGCCAAACGGTTTCTAAGCGAGTCTTTAATGTATTATTCATCTCTGAAAATAATGACTCGCAGGCATAGGTTGATGAAAATATGGTTAAAATAGCACATGAGTCAATTTCTTCTAACTTTTAAATGTATCTGGAATTATAAAAATTCCATGTTTCCAAAATTTCATTTCTAGCATTTTTACTTACATTGCTTGTTAATCTTTCTGTTTTAATCAATTCTTTCTCCTTTTTACAACAAATTTTTGAATCTATATCGAACTAGGCTGGAAATCAATCAGTTGCATTTTATATTTTTCAATTTACAACTAATCGAATTAGGGTAAATTCAATTTATTAAATGAAGTTACACACACATGACGGTCGATAAAAAACGTGTGAGCTTTTCCGATAATTCTTTGAACTAACAAATTCTCGCTGAAAACTGCGACCGATCACTCGCGTTTGTTCGTAATTCTTCATATTGAACTTTGTTATTTTAAATTAAAATGCAAACCCTTTTGATCGGTGGCGTGCCCAAAATATTGTGTCGCGTGCCATCAATGGCACGCGTGCCACTGGTTCGCCATCCCTGGCCTAGGGGTTAAGGCAACGTTTCTCAAACTGTGGGGCGCGCCCCCCTAGAGGGGCGTGATAACTTTTCGAGGGGGGCGCGAGCATATTGAAAAGTCGAAAACAAATGATTATTTAAAAAAAATTATAAATTTACTAAAATTAAGCAAACAAAATACATTTTAACATAATAAAAAAAAATACACATTTACACTGATTTCATACACTTATATAAAATTATCAGTACTGCAAAATGTATTTTATAATTAACTTAATAGTACTAAGCTAAGAACAAGTTTAATAAATACCAGTGACCCCATGGGCTTGTCATATATAAAATTAACACTTATATTGATAATTTGTACGGTTTATAATTTAATCCTTTAATTGATGATTAAAATGTACGCTAGTCGCTCCCCAATGCCACCGTTTTCCACGTAGGCACGCTTATGTGATGTATGGGGGGAGGGGAGAAAAGGAACATAAGCAAAATCCTTCAAAAACACTTTCAATGTCCTTTTATTGCATTCCAAAGCCTTCGGAATAATTTTATGGATAGCAATGCACAGAAAGGATCGTATTTCGGAAAGACGTACATATACGTCCGGTGCACTTAATGCTTTAGCAGAGAGAGACGTTTATATACGCTGGTGGTACTTAAGAGGTTTAAGTTGCATTGTAGCTGTAGCGTCAAAGTATAGTATTATTGAATTCAAAACATTATTATTGTATTGAAGGGGGGGGGGGGCCCCGATCAAAATTCTGATTGAATATTGGGTCGCTAACATTGAAAGTTTGAGAAGCTCTGGATTAAAGTAACGGACTCGTGGCTGGCGTGTCACGAGTTCGAGCCCAGTACCACTGAAGACTCGACGTATAGGGGCGCGATGCACGTTAAATCTTTCGATGGCTCATTCTGATAGCTTATTCTTCCTGTTGGTGTGGTGAGGTGTGGTAGTTAGGAGAGGGGGTGCCAGTCAGGTGTCCTCGTCACTTGATTATGGCTCAAAGTGACCAGGTCCGTCACCAAAAGATCTAGTGTAGCTGAGCAGTGTGACGTTAATGTTCACTCACTCACAGTGTTGGCCTGATTTGGAAGTTGGGAGGGCCAGCTCTCTCTGGTTTCGCCTTCGTTTCTTAACTGCGGTTTAAACTTAAGAGTTTAAGCACAATCTCTCACCGCAATCAATAAGTTTAAATCAATCAACCCGTTCACGTGTGGAGAATAATTTTTAATATTTCTTTTACTCTCTCTTATAATCTCTTCTCATAAGTGTAACGGAGAAAAATATATATATATTAGTAAAAAAAAAGTGTTGGTATGAAGGCATGACGTAGGGCAATTGATTGATTGATTGAATATTAACGTCGCACTGTTCAGCTACACGAGGGCTTTTGGCGACGGACCACGTAATTTTGAACCATGGTCAAGTGACGTGGACGACACTTGAGCTGGCACCCCCTCTCCTAACTACCACACCACACCAACGGGAGGACGTTTCAAATCTCGACAGATTTAACGTGCATCGCTGCCCTACACGGCGGGTCTTTAGTGGTACTGGGCTCGAACTCGTGACAAGGCATGCCACGATCCGATACCTATACCACTCGGCTACCGCGGCCACATGACGTAGGGCAAAGACAGATAGAAAGGTCTTGATGTGCAAAATTACCGTACGGGATGATTATGAACACTTTCAAGAGATTTTTCTTTTCCGAACTTTACTGAAGGTTTTTTTTAAAAAAATTGGTATTGAAGTGATTTTTGGTATTGTAAGTAGCCTAGCTTTCAAGCGAGAAACGCTGTAGTCTTAGAAATCTGCACCATCTAAGGGATCCAAAATTTAATAAAAATTAAGCTTTGTTTTGAGTTTATAAATTTATTAATCAATTTTCTGCACAAACCTTTGAATTAAATAGCAAACATTCCAGACCAATTTCGGCAACAGCAAAAAAAGAAAAAATCATAATGGAAAGACAAGATACCATTGAAGGTAATACAAGCTAATATATTTCTTAATTGAAATTTTAATTTCTCTCATAAGTTTCAGAAACATCATTTTCTTTCTCTTATTAATTAAGAGATATTTTCTGTTTATTTTTCAATGCTTTTAGTCTGATGTTGTCTATCGATTTTGTGATAACTTAATTTAAACGTTTTAATTTTCCAAAATGAATATAGATGAAACAATGTTTTTATTTACAGAAAACCATTGAAAGTTACGTCGAAAAACGAGCAGGAAATATTTACGGACCTGCCGCAGGAAAGAAGCTAACAATTATTTTAGATGACATCAACATGCCGCTTATCAATTCGTGGGGAGATCAGGTAGGAAACATTATGCAATTCATTATCAATCAGAAAAACTAGATTTTGTCGAGTTT
Organism: Trichonephila inaurata madagascariensis; assembly: GCA_019973955.1. Classification (NCBI taxonomy): domain Eukaryota; kingdom Metazoa; phylum Arthropoda; class Arachnida; order Araneae; family Nephilidae; genus Trichonephila; species Trichonephila inaurata. Next base: position 51,416 of record BMAV01015719.1, on the reverse strand, counting down.
TTTTGAAAAATGTAGTTTGTATTTAGAGAAGGAAGAAAAATTCCGTGGTTTATTGCATACACATAAATATATATTATATATCTGCTTTATGTTAGTACTTTTATCATCTGAATTTGAACACAAACACATTGTGCAAGTAAGCAGTTTTTGGAATCTGACTAGTCATATCGCGCAAAATTTATTGCTTAAACTATGATATACATAAATTTTTTTTAGGATTGGTGGCTTATGAAGGAACGAGACCATTTCGTAGATTCATTACTATCAGTTTTTATATTGAGAAATTTAAGAAAGAAATTTTTAAAAAAGTGATCACATTGAAAAAACTGACGAGTCAGAGCTTTGCAATGTATAACGTACAAGCAAATATTTCAAAACTAAAGATGTTTATTAGGATTGTGCAATATAATCTATCATTTACAATAATACCTGAAGTAATGAGTTACTCTAACTGTAAAATGTCCTTGTGTGTGTGTGTGTATTGAATTTTTAAACCTTGACTTTTAATTTTTCTTTTCACTCGGTATACTTTTTTTTTTGCACAAATTTGTTTTTAGTTAATTTGTAATACATTGTTTTAGAGTGAAGCTTTACCATATTAAAAACACATATAAGGGAAATTTTAAATTAATTGTGAGAACATTTTTCTCTCTCTGAGGGGTCATAGTCATGAACTCGTGGCCTGTAGTGTTTCTGTTGAGTCCTGCATTCGAATCCTGGTGCCGCTAAAGATCGTGGTCATGGTCGCGAACTCTTGGCCAGCGTGTCTTGAGGCCGAGTCCTAGTGCCACTGAAGACCCGCCATGTAGAAGGGCTGGTGCATGTTAAATATATCGTGAATCAAAGTCCTCCCGTTGAAGTGGTGTGCTTGTTTGGAGAGGGGGTGCCATCCCAAGTGTCATTTTCGTCACTTGAGTGAGGTTCAAACTTAGGAGCAGGGACGTCTTAAACCGCATTCACACCAAGGCAGTCAGCGTCGAGCAATGAGCGTCTAGCCAGAGACTATCTCGGGCGAGATGAAATCTCTGATTGGCTCGACGCTGACTGCCTTGTTGTGAATGCGGCTTTAAAACTCTTGGATGCCTTGGGCCCAGATAAATCTTAAGATTTTTTTGAGACCCTGTGTCCCTATGCAAAAGTAGGCACTATCTGGGATCTTCAAAAATAGATGGTATATAGCATTCATTGTCAAATATTCGTTCAAACGGTAATTTGAAACAAATAAATGTGCTCAACTCATAACCTCGAACCAACTTATAACCTATGCACAAACCGATTCGACCGATGGCCACATTTCGAATAAATGAGTTGAATAATTGTTTATGGTATTTAACCTAACACAACGACAATGGTCATCACATGAGCAACGGTCGATGGACAACGGTCATCCCTTAATACAGTCTAACCACTTTAACAGCAACCCGACTGACGACATCGTCAGTCGGTACTGGGAAGCCCGGCATCAAATGGACAAGAAGCCAAGCACGGGCGTTGAATAAATAAGTAATAACTTTTGCCAGATGGCATGCAGTTTGGAATTCCCTATTTTCCGGAGAATATGTTCGGGAATAATATTTGACCACATTAAAATTATTCGGATCAGGATCTTACTAAGACAAATTCGAGAACGAAACGACGAGCCCGGCGAGGCCCTGAGCCCGAGCTCAGTTGGCCTATGCCTTAAGTCTGCTCTGATTACGGGGTCCGTCTCCAACAGCCCTCGTCTTGCTTTATAGTGCGACGTTAATAAAAATCATCACACCTCTAAAAACCTGCCACATAGAGGGACTGATGTACGTCAATTCTATCATGGGTCGAATTTCGCACTTTGGCATAGAGGAAAAGTTTGGAAAGCAGGGCGCCAGCTTAGGTATCATCTTCGTCACTAGACTATGGTTCAAAATTACAAGGTCGGTTGCAAATAACGTTCGTGTAGCTTTGAAATGCAACTTTAATAAGCAACAAATAAATCAAGCAAGCAAAGCATTTCTTGATTTTGATTCATATTTTTTTTAAATGGAAAATATTAGGAGAAAACCGCACGTGAACAATATTGGTTCTATGAACTCAGTTTAATATCATTCAATTGATTTTTCAGGTGACCAACGAAATTGTTCGACAGACCATAGAAATGGCTGGTTTTTACTGCTTAGAAAGGCCGGGAGAATTCTTAAAACTGGCCGACATTCATTACCTGGCAGCCATGTGTCAACCGGGTGGTGGAAGAAATGAAATACCTGAAAGACTGAAGAGGCATTTTGCAATTTTTAATTGTACTTTGCCCACAGATGCATCAATTGATAAAATTTTTGGTAAGACGCCATCGGCATTTAATCATCTATTTAAATTCTTGTTTCTGAAAAATAGGTACAATAAATTATCGAGTTGAACCAGGCAAGGGAAAATAACTCATTTTATAATTACACCAGTAATAGGATTAAAAATTCTCGATTTAAATCTAATGTAAATTTGCGATAATTTTCAAAATCCTTTAATCAGGAAAGTAAAATAAAATTTTTTGAACAGGAAATAAAAAATTATAATGAATTTAATTTATTCTATGAGATGGACTCCTATAAATGAAAACATGAACCCCTATTTCAATTCGGCATTTTGGGGTAGTAAGATCTGTTGACAAATCATAATTCCTTTTAATTGGTGATTCATCGAAATATGTAATTCTGTCTTACACTGGGAAATTGTACTATAAATTTAAAAAAAAAATTTGTCCTTTTTTTTATTTTATGAAAATAATCCATAGAGTATCTCAATATACCGTAATCAAGCATTTCAAAAAGAATGTTCCAAATACCGAAATTTAGATGCATAAAATTGTAAATGGTTTGGTGAAATGAATGCTATTGATGGCATTTTATAAAAGCACAGAAATTAATTAAAAATATTTTTAATTAGTGAAAAATGAATTACTCTATGCATAAATTATACTTTTAGATAAGTTTCCTGCATGTATATTTCCTGTAATGTTAATCCCAAAATACCTGAATCCTCTGTGCATAGTAATAATAATTATTTAAAAGTAGAAATAAAAAAAAATGTGAATTACTCAACTATATTGACATGAAGGAAGATTTTTTTCTTTGAAATGACTGCGGGAGTTTTCAAAAATGTTCAATGTGTATAAATACTCTTGATGCATGGAAACTTGATGCAATAGAAATTCGGTCAAAGGATGTGTATAGGGGGGGAGGGGGGTATGAAATAGAATTCAGTGAAATTATCAAAAATATCCATTATTAGTTCTGTATTGATTCAAATTTAGATTCCTATTTAAGCAATAACTTTATAAAAGAAAGATTTACAAATCTGCAATGGGATTTTGAATATAATTTGCAGTACTTATGTCGACATTGAACATTTTAGTACTTTTAGCTATAAAGTTAATGAGCAGACTATTGAGAAACTACCTCCACTTCTTCATATGGATAATAAACTGCTATTTACACTCCAGGTTGTATTGTGGAAGGAGCCTTTTCCGAAGAACAAGGATTCTCAGAAGAAATCCGAAATTTGGCACTGAAAATGGTTCCTGTAACGAGAAAGCTGTGGCACTTAACAAAAGTAAGAAACATTTACATTTATAATGATACATCCTTTTTTTTTCAATCACAAGGTTTCAATTTCTATTGAAATTAAAGCACAAATATAAATGGAATATATTACTCAGAAATCTGTTATAATTCCAGTTAGATTAGGAAAGACGTTGATTTGTATTAGATCTTACAGATAATTGATTATGTATGTCAGGCCCCAGGCCTGCTGGTAAAATGAGGAGGGCAGCATCTCTATAATAACTTCTTTATTTGCTTCAATCACATAAAATCCAACATGGCGGCCCTATGGCACGCAACCGAGTAGAGCAATAAACAACCAACTCGGCGAGGAGTCGCTTGCTAGCCTTTTCGAATATGCGTTCTTTTTCGTCAGTGCTCGCTCCACCTTTAAATAGGCTTATTTACCCACAAATCCTTACGCGATGCGTAAAGAGTTCGCTCTATTTTCATTTATTACTTACTAAATTTTGAAGCATAACTTTTTAAACCTGATATATATACAGTCGAACCTCTATATAACGAAGTCACTAAATCCCGTAAAAAAGTTCGCTATATGGAAAATTCGGTATACAGAGGTTCATCTCTTTCAATTTTCTTTATATAAACCACATAAAACAAATTTTAAATGCACAAACACTATACATTAAAGAAGTAATTATAAATTCGCACCTTTTTGTACATTAATATACATTACCTAACAAAGAAGAAAAAAAGGGAAGAAAGAAAAACTGAAAGGAAAGTTTCTTTTAACGCCTTCATCCACTTGCTGAAGAATTAAATTTTTTTGTTTGATGCTGAAGCACTTACGTTTAGGCCTTTTCGAGCTACAAGAACCGAGGTAACCAGTACGACTGATCAACACTACAAATGAACGGATACTAGTTCAAGGACAAGGGGACACGAGACAACTCCACTGAGGGTGAAAAAGGATATCGAAGATGTTTCTAGTGAACTGGGCAATGGGGGTTAAAGGTTGCACTTCTTGGATGAAACACCCAGAATTTTATTGCTTTCAGGGAATTAGGCACCTAATAAAACTAGTTGAAGATTTATGACAGTCATAAAATGTGTTAGAAGAGATAATAACTTAAAATGTACAGAAATACTTTAAAAATAGGGAGAAAAGAAATTGGATCATTAGAAAAATGTTCGTTATATAGAAAATGCACTTCGCTATAGGGAGGTTATTTTACAAAGAAAATTGTGAAATTTTCTTGGTTCCAGAAAAAGTTGGCTATAAATTCGCAATATAGAGGCTCGTAATATGGAGATTCGACTGTATATATAGAATATAGAATAGGGTAAATCACTAAATTTTCTTTGGAGAGATTTTATTTCATAATGGTCTTGAGACCTCTAATCCTTCGAATGATAATTAACTTTTATTTTACCCAATCCCCCAAACTGAAAGGTTGGCATTTTTAAAACATGATGATGTAATCTTGTATCATCCGCGTAATTGAACCAATCAGAAGAGCCTCTACCTTAAATCTATAACATCTTCGGCCGACGATGACTTTTTGTAGAGGAGATCTCGATATATGTATATGATATAAGGAGAGAAAATAGAATATATTTTTTTAATAAGTGTCCTGTAAACCACGCATGCAGTTGTCCTACTTTTGTGTGCTGCTTGTTTCACGAGTGTGTTAATCAGTAAATGGGGATATTTAAGTTATAAAAGCCTCATCCTTTCCACGATGGCAACTACCTTAAGAAAAAGGATCCCCTCTTAATACCAAAATGTCTTAAATCAAGTCCAGAAATTGTTTCATACATATGTTTTATTTTATAAGACAAACTACTATTAAATCATTTTCACTAGGAAAAGAAAGGTATGTTAAATTATTAATAATTGATTTTTTTCTCTAAATTCCTTTCAGCATCATTAAGGTCCTGAATAACACATATTTTGTGGGACCCCGATTTAACGAAACCCTATTTAATGAAGTTTCGGAGGCCGTGGTATAATGGTCAAGGTCACGGGCTCGTGGCTGACGTGTCATGAATTCGAGCTAGTGCCGCTGAAAACCCGCCGTGTAGAGGAGCTGATGCACGTTAAATCTATCGGGACTCAAGCGCATCTGTTGGTGAGGTGTGGAAGTTAAAAGAGGAGATGCCAGCTCAAATGTCGTCCTCGTTACTTGACTATGGCTCAAATTTACGAGGTCAATCGCCAAAAGCCCTCGTGTAGCTGAATAGGGCGATGTTAATATTCACACACTTGCTTAACAAATTTTTCTCTTTCCCGATTAAAATGAAGGC
>BMAV01015719.1:7022-45055 GCA_019973955.1 Trichonephila inaurata madagascariensis | reverse complement strand
TGTGTGGAATATTCTTTTTACCAACATCTAGCATAATTTGCAGAACCTCAGTTGATAGCATTCAACAAAACTGTTACATTTTCTAATGTTTTACATGGTTTGTGAAAACATACCTCTGTCATATGCAACAGGAAGTAAATGATGCAGTATTTTTCCCCCGCAGAGTCTATACTTTTTGTGTTGTTACTTATAGGTTTTCCAAAAGGTAAATGCAAACAAATCTATAATTTGTTTGGGCTTCGACATAACGAATAACCTTCAATTAACGAACAAAACGTTCGGTCCCGATGAATTCCTTAAATCGAGGACCGATTGTATAGATTTAAATTCCATTTCCCTCTAAAGCGCTGTAAAGAGCAGATTTAACTGAAATTTATATATTTAAAGGCATAAAAATTACATTGTTTAAACTAAAGACAAGATATTTTCTGTGTGCGTTATATATGTGTAACAATTTTTGAGTATTTTTAATGTAATACTCAGTAAAATCTGTTTTTGTGTGGTAGATTGGGACCGCGCATAAAAAGAAACCACTCTAAAAAAAATATACGGAAATATTTCATAAATATTTGCATATAAACTAACAACGTCGACATACTACAGAAGAAAAAAAAATTATGCGGCGGAAAGGGACCGTATCAAAAAAACTTGTACCTAGAAAACGCGTCAATTACTTATGGAATTTATGAGAAACAGCTTCCAAACAAAGTAAATGATTAAATTATACATGAGAACATTTAATTTATCATTGTATATATAAAGAAGTTTTCAAAATGCACTTATATATTTCACTGCTTCTCCACGTAATCCAAAGAGCTCATCTTCCAGTGATGAATTAGTTTAAAATCGCTTTCGTCACTTGAAGATACAATTTAAATTGATTTATTTCTTGGCACCATAAAGTAAGAGATAAGTTTTTTTGACGACGGTCAGTTAGTCAGTTGCTTGTGAACGTCACGATAACCAGATATGTATGATCGAAGTTCTTTTTGGAATTTCAAACTCCTTTCGGAATTAGTGTCTATTTTAAGAAAATGCTTTTCTGATTTTGAAAGCTGAATCCCTGACCCCTCAAGGGGCTCACCTTCTTTAGGTGGGTAAGGGAGTCACAATCACGAGGTACCCTAGTGATCTTTTCTTTTTCCCAAGGGGCTTACTATCTTTGGTAAACACGGGTGTCATGACCCCAGGACACCCCAGTGATCCTTCTCTATTTTCGACCCTCCATCTTGTCATCCAATTTCTTCTTTTCTTTTCCCGTCCAGACCACAGACCTATGAATGTTTGGAGCAGTATAGCCAAAACTGGCTCTTGCGCCATAAAACACCAAACTCAACTCAACTGAATCCCTGAACTCGTAAATACTTTTTCGGCTCTCAAAGAATCCGGTTATTCTTGTCCGTCTTCATAATACACTGCTGGCCACCGTAAATGCAACACCAAGAAAGACAAGAGATAGCACAACAAAATTTATTTTGTAGATAACATGTTGACCAAGTTTCAAATGATTCAATTTATAGACTTCTGTAAAGTGTGGTTCCTGCCAGAATCAGTAGCCAGAGTAGCCGCCATTGTTGATCACCGCTGCCACACGCCTCGGCATTGATTCAAAGAGACTTTGGAGGTGTTCTTGGGGTACAGCAGACTAAGCAGCTACCACGCGTTGCCAAAGTTGATCTGGTGTGGCAGCTCGGGGTGTAATCTGGGTCAATCGTTGAGCAACCATGGACCACATGATTTCTATCGGCGAAAGATCCGGAGAGTGAGCCGGCCAGGGAAGCAATTCAATCTGGTAATTGACGAAGAACCTTTGGATAATGCGTGCCACGTGTGGTCGCGCATTATCCTATTGAAATATGGCTGTGGCCAAGCCCTGAAGGTAAGGAATGACAACTGGCTCCAACACCTCGGAGATGTAGCACTGGCTGTTTAAATTACATGCGTACTAAAGGAGTGTGAGAGTGATATACAATACCGCCCCATACCATAATACCCGGTGCAATTGTCGAAATCTCCAAGCCTTAAATAGAACTTTGAGGTGGCGCCACAGGCGCGCGTTATGTGTGTCTGCGCTGAAATTCTAATCATTTGCTTATCTCACCTCCGCTAATGCTTGTTGTAAATTTCATGTTATTTGCATGCTTCCGTCAGGGTGTTGCATTTACGGTGGCCAGCAGTATATATCAAATTAATAATGTCACTGTCATTTGAAAATTTCGTCTTTAATCAAATGCGGGCTGCTACTGCGTTGAGAAAAAGCAATTGAACGTGCATTCTCTAGAGACTGTTTATAACTAATGAACAGAGAGTCTTGAAGGGTATATATGTATATTGATAGAAAACATTACAGTGGCGCCAAAGAGGCGTTGAAATTCCACATAAAAAAAGATCGCACAAAAAGGACCACACAAAAATAGGTTCTACTGAATGTGTAAAGAATATATATATATAATATGCTTAACAATTTTCTTATTGTTCTTATAGAGTACCATGTTGCCAACTCCAGCTAAATTCCATTACGTCTTTAATCTCAGAGAGTTGTCTCGTATATGGCAAGGCATGACATCCACATTGCCTTCCATCATTTGTGATCAAGATACCTTGATCTCTTTGTGGAGACATGAATGTTACAGAGTGATTGCCGACAGGTTTGCGTAAATCATTTATCTCGCTAATATATCATATTTATTGTTTGGTTTTTATAGCACCGGAGTTTAAGTCTTTTTTCTGAAGAAATAAAGTTTGTGAAAAGAAAAGTAATGACATTTTGCCGCGTGGCATCACATAAGGAAATTTTAGAAGATTAAAAATATTTATTTTACTCTCTTCCAGTTAATATTTTTTAATGTGTTCAATTTAGGTATGATTTTTTTTAAAAAAAAGTATAAAATATTATTTTAAAAACGTTTTAACGAATCGATTGAATTTCTCGCCGAAAAGTTTTTCAAATATCCCAAGCGAGTTTAAAATTTCTTTTTAAAATAAGAATTTTAGAATTATTTATCAACTCTTTAACTATATTTAGTGATACCATAACTTATATCACAAGCAATTTAATTGAAATATTTTTTTAAAAAAATGGATTATTGGAATAAAATAACAACTAATAAATAATAAATATTGCTGAATTTTAATTGGTTTTTGTATATTCTTGCAAATTTACGGGGAGAGAGAAACCAGCCGACGCTTATTTATTAATGCCAAGGACAAACAAATGATTACACGAAGCCAAATCGACGAATATACACAAAAATATTTAAAATAGTGCAAAATACACTCATTATAAACAAACTTTACGGCTCTCTAGAACGGCTCCACTAGAAGGAACCCTCAGACTGTCTTTCTTGTGGCAGTCAACCCTCAAACAGATTCTGATCTCGAATGTACTCGTTTCTAAGCTGACTCGACTTTTGTTTCAAAGGTCCAAGAAATAGCTTCATGGTATTTTCTAGAAGGGTCCATCCCAGAATCTTCTCAATGATTCCTTGGCGATATTATATTTTTCACCAAATTTGTCCCAAAGGACGATAAATTGGACAGTATGGTAGCCTTGGTCACATTATATGGTTGCTATAATCTTATTTTTCATGCTGGGAAACGCGAGCTTCACCTGTAAAACTCAATTTTCCCTTCAAGGAGAGTTTTTCTGCAGGAAAAATAGCATGTGGCATGTTTCAATATTATTAAAAATGTTAAAATTTATCGCAATGAATCATGAAATTGCAAAAAGGATTTATTCTATATTCCAGATTCATCCAACAACAAGATTACGAATGGTTTCACGATAACATGAACCGACTTTTATCCGAACATTTGGGCGAAGAAATAGCTGAAAATAGCACGAACGACGAACTTTGCTTTTTCGTCGATTTCCTACGGTAAATAACATTGCAAATTCTATCGAAACATTTCTTTTCTAATTCTATTTTTATTCAACAGAGTTCAAACGTATTTTTTTTTTGTCTACCTCAAGGGACACTCCGGAAGTGACCGGTGAAGAGGAGGCTGAAGTGGAGATGCCCAAGATTTATGAACCGGTAGGCGATTGCTCTCTTTTATTCTTTTATGACACATCTACGGTATTAAACAAGGGCTGAGGTAGCCCAGTGGCTAAGGTATCGGATCATGGCAGGCAATTCATGAGTTCGAGCCCAGTTAATCTGCACGTTAAACCTGTCGATATCTGAAACGTCCTCCGTTCGTGTGATATGGTGGTTAGAAGAGGGGGGTGCCAGCTCAGAGGTGTCGTCCACGTCACTTGACCATGGTTCAGAATTACTTGGTCCGTCGCCAAAAGCCCTCGTGTAGCGACGTTTTCACTCACTCATGGTATTAAACAATTGTGTACAAGAGGAAAAAACCGCAACAAATTTCGTTTGGGGGTAAATTTCGTATAATTCCTAATGACTCAAAGATAACTAAATTACCTTAACTTATATAATTATTATAATTGATTACTTATGTTAAGACCTGCATGTATAGATGGCTCTAGTCTTTTGTTTACATTTTGTATCATTATTCTTGTATATCAAGGATGTCAAACTCGAAGAGGATGATTTCAGCCAAATAAATAAGGTTTAACTTAACGTGGGCCGAAAGAAAAACAAAATTCATAGAAATGTAGGTTTATTTCGAAAAATACATTATAATAAACATAAAAAGAGAACAAGAAAAGTTTAATATGTACGTCCTGACACTTGACATCTCTTCTCTGCTAACTATTCTTCTTATTTCGGAATAAATTTTGATATTTTATTATATAAGGATTGCCCAAATGAAAAGTGGACACGTACAATTGTGTCAGAATGATTACTGCGCCACTGAACATGGATATAAAGGCCAGAGGCGAACAATGCATACGATGTGTAATAATAAAACCTATTCGCGTGGTAGAGGAAATACATCAAAAGTACAGTCATGGATGCGTCCATATTGGAACAATGCGCGGTAACGCAGTTTCTGTGTTGCGGAAGTTGAGCTGGATGCGAGCATCTATCAGCGAATAGGGCAATCCATTGCTAGCACTGCTTAGTTCGAACCCCATTGGTGCAAACGTTTTCGCGAAGGAGACTTTCAAGGTCAACAGTATCAAGAGTATATCAAGAATACATGGATGGTGGACAAAAAAATAGCGATCGGACAAACTGCAAAGAACAATTAGCCTTGACAGTGCGTGGTCAGAGAAGTCTCAGGTCAGAAGTACGTAGCCAGCGAAGCCAAACATTAGCTCAAATTACCACCCTGTTGAATGACGGTGCCAGTCGTACAGTCAGTAAATGGACTGTGCAACGCTCGTTTCTCCGTATGGGCTTGATTTGGGGGGGCCGTCGCCCTACGAGAATACCACTACTCAATGCTCGCCTTTGGGTTTCACATCTTGCCATCTAAAACACAGAGACTGGCGTGTAGAGGACTGGAAACGAGTATCATGGATTGATGAGTCTCTATTACGACTATTTAACGCTGATGGGAGGGTGAGAATATGGCGGAAGGCTCATGAAGCCATGGATCCTGCATGCCAAGTTAGAACTATACAAGAGCATGGTGGCTCAATCATGGTCTGGGGTGTTTTTTCGTGGCACTGTTTGGTATGTTTGGTGCGTGTACCAACCTCCTTCAATGCAATTCTGTATGTAGGGATCGGCTGAGGGATCATCTCCTTCCGTTTATGCTGTTTTGCTATCCGCATGGTAATAGTGTTCCAGCAAGACACAACTATACCTCTCACAAGTCCCGGATGGCTATTGGCTGGTTGGATGAGAATTCCTCTGACTTTTCTGTCATAAATTGGCCACCTAGAAGCCCAGACTAAATCCTATTGGATATATTTCGTATGTTTTGGAACAAGACGTGAAAGGCCATCCCACAGCACCAAAGAACCTTACTGAGTTATGGACAACTTGAGCCAATATTTGCTAAGTGATTCCCGAGGAACATTTCCAGGAACTTGTTGAATCTATACCTCGTTGTGTGGCAGCCTTTATCAGGGCCAGAGAAGGCCCAACTCGTTACTAGGTGGGTATTCCTAATTCACTGGCACTTTAGTGTATCATTGTGTATCAATATATTGACCGGACCGCGAGTTTGTCACCCCTGTTGTAGACATAAGCCACGGAGTACGACGTACCAACTATCGCTCAATAAATCATAATTTAAGAATACAGTCCACAGCCTTTTTTGTTTGAATAGGCAAGTTTCAAATAACTGAAAGTTATCAATACACCGTTCAGTATAAGTTCTGAAGTAGGATTTGTGTGCTTTTTTAATGGGATTTGAATTTTTTTTGTTAGGTAAAATGCTCTAAATTTCCTTTCATTCCAGAGATATTTAAAGAAAAGCATTATAGACCATAATTAGATTACTTCTATTCACAAGATTAATATTTTCCTTGACCTCTCTCTCTTTTTAATAATGTGTGGTACAGGGATCGATAGATAAATATCATGAATTGCAGTTTGCTATCATAAGTTCTGACATTGAATATTTCCTAATCTATTAGAAAATATTACGTTAAATATTGATTTCGGGGGACTTTACAGAGCTGTGGTAGCCCAGTGGTCAAGGTATCGGATCATGGCAGGCATGTCATGAGTTCGAGCCCAGTACTACTAAAGACCCGCCGTGTAGGGCAGCGATGCACGTTAAATCTGTCTAGAGCTGAAACGTCCTCCCGTTGGTGTGGTGTGGTAGTTAGGAGAGGGGGTGAAGCTCAGGTGTCGTCCACGTCACTTGACCATGGTTCAAAATGACGAGGTCCGTCGCCAAAAGCCCTCGTGTAGCTGAATAGTGCGCGTTGATATTCACTCATTCACTCACTCGGGGAACTTTACGTGAAACGGAATTCAAATATCTAAGGAGTTTAAAATGCTTGCACAGTTTAATTTTATTGTAAATATATATATTTAATTATATTTATATTTTTAATGTTATTTTCCCCCTCCAAAATTTTTTTATATTTTTAGAACTGGAAAATTATTTCATCTTTCGGCGTAAAATTTCGAAAAATATTGGGTAAACAATTTTATAACGTCAAATGTAAGGATGAAGAAACTTTAACACATTAGGTGTTACTTTAAAAAAAAAACCCTATAAATTATAGAAATTTTCCAGCAGATTAGTTCAAAGTTTGAAATTTATAGGCTATTGTCATGATTGAGAATCAAATACGCTGAAAAAACATCACCAATAATGATAAAATTCTGTTTTAAAAGTTAATTGAGTTAATTAATACATTAAAATAAAATACAATACCAGTCTCGTCCAGCTGTAGCAAAAATAATCAAGGTATGTCCTTTTTATTTTTCGACAGTGGTAGCTTAAAGGTCATTGTGATGAACTCGTGGTCGGAGTTCTTTAGTAGCGGGTTCGAGTACTGAGGCCACTGAATACGCCCGATGTAGAATCTGGCAAGGCTTTAAGTTATCTCGTTGACATAATGTGGAAGTTAAGAGAGTTAAGTGTCAAAGGTGCCGTCCTCGTCACTTGACCAAGGTTCAAAGTGACGAGGTCCGTCACCAATAGCCCTCGCATTGTTTTAAGGACGACGTGAATAAACACTCACTTATTTCCCCATTTTTTGAACACTTCCCAGTTATTATGAATCATATAATTATGTAAATTATTATTTTTGTTTGGCGTGTATATTTCCGATTTAAATAAATTAAAAACCAACAAGATAAGGGAAAGGTTTTACACGTGATTAAAAAAAAAAACATATTTTTAAAACATATCCATTATATATAGATATTATTTTTTAGAGCATGTGTCTGTTACAATTTTTTTACACAAGTATTAAAAAAAATTACATAAATTATACCAACTTCCTGATGAGAACAAACGTATTTTATTTTATCTCAATTTAATCCATTGTATCTTTTATCTCAATGTTAGTTAAGGTATCCGACTACGTTCGGAACCGTGATTTCGCAAAAGCGTGTAAATGGACAATATTTATGATATTAAGTGTCACTTAGATTAGAAAATGTATATAAAATTGTTTTAAGAATAGTATTACAATAAAAAGTGATTTACGTACAATATTTTGACAAAAAATTCACTTAGAATAATCTTTTTTCAAAATATTCTCCTTTAGTGAAAAATTGCTTCTATTATAATAATATTTTGCCTGTCTATAGCTCAGACCTCTCTACAGAGGCTCAACTAGAATTTTTGATATATATAACTTAGAAGTGGGTTTATCCATGTTTTACGACAACATTGGGGAGAAATTTTAAGAAAAAAACGCTGATAATTATATACATTTCAATGGTTTGTAACTCTGAAAATGTGAAATTTTTCCAAAATCATACTTGAACCTCTGTACAGAGGTCTGAGCTATATACAGGCAAAATATTATTATAATAAAAGCATTTTTCACAAAAGAAGAACATTTTGAAGAAAGGTTATTCTAAGTTATTTTTTGCCGAAATATTGTATTTAAATAATTTTTTTTGTCAAAATGTCCTTCAAACAATTTTTATACATGTATTTTCCAATCTAAGTGACACTAAATATCATGAAAATTATCCATTTATGTGCTTTTTGAAAATCACGGTTTCTCTCGAGCGTAGTCGGATACCTTAAGTGTGGTGTATCCTGTGTCTTATAAATTATTATCATTACAGGTAAAATCTCTGGAAGTGCTTCAAGAAAGATTAACTTTTTTATTAAGTCTGTATAACGAAGTCGCTCGCACAGCGCATTTAGACATCGTGTTTTTCAAGGACGCCGTCTCACACCTGACAAGGGTAAGGTGTCCCCATTATCTGGTGTCTCATTTATTGCTATTGCTATCTTATCAGTTGCTTTTAATGTGACGTTATTATCTTCATTGTTTTGAGACGTTGAATATGAGGAAATAAAATAGTATGTCTTTAGCGACACTCCAGAATGAAATATAATCTAATTGAGTTATAAATCAGAATAATTCCATGTAATAAATTATGATACCGTGAAATAATTCTCAAAGTAATTTACAACAGGTTATTCGGAGATTAAGGGGGAAAAGCTCACAGTGCTGCAAAACTAAATAAATAGTATAAAAAAAGTTGTTTTTTTAAATTGAAATGAAATTTTTTAGAAAAAATTGAAACGTAGTTGGAAAATGAAATGCGTACGTAATAAAATAATTAATATTTTCCCTACGTTTAATGAAAGACGTGATTAAAATTCGAACGGAAATTTCGATTTTTTTTTTTTTTTTTAAACTTGATACTAATTTGATTTTAATGTCATGATTCAGGTTTGAATGTAGTTTTTATATTTGATAACTCTTTCAACGACGAAATTAGTAGCATGATTTGGTCACAGTGAAAGAAGGATGTTAGATAGTAGACTGCAAACAAATCTTTTTTTAGCACTTGGTACAATGAGGAAATTGAGTTGCTTGTAAATTAATGCTATATATATATAGTATAATAAAATAAAAGTGAAGAAGTTCTAGAACCTACAGTGCTAAAGAAGGAAGAAATTGGAATTCACAAGACACAACAAATGTAGGTACAAAAAAGTCTTTGGACTAAATTGGAGACCTATTATGATTTCTAAAGCTGTCACTGAATAGGCCAGCGATTTAGGGTTAGCAATGCTTTATGGATCCAACCTTCCCCGTACAGCAATTTTCGACATAATAGGAATATATAATGTGTGAGTGTAATGCAACTGTGTGATGTGATGGTATTCATTTTGTGAACTAGTTGTGGCAGTTACATTTTTCTTGATCTTTTTATCGCATCTTTTCTTTAATTAAATGCTAATAGCAGATTGGAAAATTGCGCATCTTTAATTCTCAAGTGTCAAGGAACTAGAGAGAGAATTATCAATATTCCACGTTTAAACATGCACGGAAAGAACAGGGAGAAACGTTATATAAAAGTATAATCCCATGTTTAAGTGAAGGGAAATGTACTCTAAAATATGTCGCATAACGTGCACTTTTAACATAAAAAATAAGATCGAAATTTACGGGTGTGCGTTATACGCCGAGCATAAAAATGGTAACTTTTTAAATAAAAAAAAATGAGTATAGAGAAAATTAGACTTCTATATTGATCAGAATACTGTTTATTTAAGAAAGAAATGACACCTAGTAAAAGGTTGTATATATATAGTCATAGAAGTATACTATTTTTTTCAAAAACCTTGGATAATACCTCGAATAAATGACTTCAAAACTTAAGATCTTTGCACACATACATTTCAGGCTCCTTCGTAAAAAGGGAGTGCGCATTATACGACAAATATATACCAAAAAATTAAAAATTGCATCTTGAAAGTA
Organism: Trichonephila inaurata madagascariensis; assembly: GCA_019973955.1. Lineage (NCBI taxonomy): Eukaryota > Metazoa > Arthropoda > Arachnida > Araneae > Nephilidae > Trichonephila > Trichonephila inaurata. Next base: position 34,779 of record BMAV01015719.1, on the reverse strand, counting down.
TAGGTACGCGTTATACACCGGTGCTCGTTATTCGCTGGATTTTGAGGTAAGTTATTTTTAGGAATTATAGAAATGTGTTTTAGAGAGAAAATATCAACCGATTAGTAAGGCTATTAGGATATTCTTGAACAAGGAATCGCCAGTTAAACAGCCGAAAAATCCAAGGTCTAGTCATTTTAACATGGAATCTCGAATAAATCTGTCAAAATATAGGTTTTAATCCTTTAATGCGAAATGAACCGAGACATGTTTCGAAATTGGGTATTCGTAATTAAAATTTAAGAAAAAAAATATAAGATTAGAATTGTAAGTATTATTAAGCAATTTTTAGCAAAATACTGATATATGTAGTTATATATCAGTAATTTACATTTGATATGAATTAATGTCCTATTAGATCTATATGGCAGTCTATTAGTGGTGGTGTTTGTAAATCCAAGTCCCGCTGTTAAAAAGGCAATTCTCGAGAAAGTGGTATGCTTAACTCATCGAAACAACAAATAACTTCGATTACATAATACTTTAAATTCCATTTAAATTTAGGGTGCGCTGATACCATTATATTTTGCATTCCATTTTGCGCATACCATTATATATTATGGAAGCAACAAATATTTTACGTATTCTTATGGTTTAAAATCGGGGATCTCTTATTTCGTTAAAGAAAAACAGACACAATTTGCAAAAACATAATTAACTACTTTAATTATCGAAGAACATCTTATCCATTTAAGCCTGCAAATTCCTGCTTGAACATTTTACATTAAGGGGAGGGGGATATTTTTCTTGCTTTTTTAAAAGTTTTATTGTGGTCAGTAGAGCGTATATCACCCCAGTAGAATGTGTAATATTTAATAATAAAATATATCGGGCTTTAAAGAGATAAAAATGTTTAACCCTTACGATCGTGTGAGATGAGTCTTAGAGTGCCAAAATCGATAAAGAATAGTTTGTTCTTAAATTGGTACAATTTTTAAAGTGTATATATATATATGTAAGGATAATTAAATTAGATTAAAAATTAAATTCCCTATCTAGCACTTCACTTTTATTTTCTCTTCACCTCTTCAAGTATCAAACTAATCACCCATTTATTTCTTCCGAACATATGGCCTAGCCAATAAGCATGTCTAATTCCAGATCGTTATATTTACTAGCCCTATGTCAGCATTAACTTTCAAGAGCACTCATGAACGCCGCGATCGGTGTTTTCAGTGTTAAACCCATAACCCACGTAAGATTTTTCGGTGGCGTTCTTTTGTCTCTCTGCCTCGTGCGTCAGAAGGGATGTACTCATTCTGGAATAAAGACCATTTTAAAACTAAGTCTGTTTCTGACTCCAAAATCATGTCATATATATATATATATAATAAGTTTTGATTTAAGAACTTTAATTTTTTAATAAATGGCTTTTTGATTATCTCTCTTTTGTCTTTCTAACTTAAGATTAAGATTAATATATTCAATTTAATCTGTGCGATTCTAACGCGCTAAAGGAATTTTGCAAATGAAAAATTTAGTTTTATATTATTTAACTCAAAACAGATATATTTAAATGCTGTTCATGTGATACTTTCAGGTTTTTGAAACCAAAATGTTCGTGTATGTGTATCATACGTATTATATATTAAAGTGCTTAAGTTCTTAAAAAAATTATAATACACTGAAACAAATAATTACACATTTACGAGTTTAGATTCTTCCACCTATTCATGTTTTTCATGCATGTAGTGTATAGTGTATTATACTTATCTCTGGTTATAAGGGAAGTATAATACACTATACATTTAACACACTAGATACACTATGCACTATATACACTATACATTTGATCTTTCAAGAGGTGGAGTAGAATTTCTTATTTTAAACTTTAATTTTATTGTTCTAATATTAATATTCTTTTTCAGTTGAAAAACACAAAATCATGAAAATGTATTTTTAACCATAAAAATCAGTTACAATCTATTTATTTGTAAGCAGTACATATTTTTTTCCATAAAGTTTGAGTGTTCTTAATTTTTTCAGATTTCTAGAATAATTAGAGCTCCCGGAGGCCATGCTCTTCTTGTTGGTGTTGGAGGATCTGGAAAGCAGTCTCTTACGAAATTGGCGGCTTTTATCGCTCATTACAATACTCAACAGATCAGTCTGACGAGGTACGAATACACACTTTGCATTATTACAGCAATGCTCTACTTTCTCTACTGTTCTCTCTGCTGTTTTTTTAAAATTTTCTGAGTGGAAACTTCTTGCTATTATATTGTACTTTAAAAATCAGCAAGTAATCTTAGTCAAGATCCAAAATATTTTGTTTTTTATATCTTAAAAATCTTATTAAAGAAAAGGATATATACTTTTATCATTAGGTTCAACTAAATGTTAAGGAATGATTTTCGTTTTCAATGCAGCGTATCATTTGAGGTTTGGATTTTCTACTTATTGCAGTAATTAGAAAATCGGGCTAAATTTTGATTAATTTTTATTTAATGTGTTTAAAAAGGTTTTTTGTCATCAGTTAGAATAAATTTTTAATATGGCATTAAGGATTTTAGAAGGCTTTAATATTACTATACTTTTTAAAATGATACATTGATATTTGATATTAAATGTATTTCCATGTTGTTCAATAAAAATGTAAAGTACGTAAATTCTGATGAAGCCAAGATGAATAAGGTCTGTTCGCAAAAAGTATCTGACCTTGAATTATCCCGCGCACAGAAGAGATTCTAATGTAACACCAATGTGCGCAGTTTGAGGTGACAGCTTAATGCGCGTGTTTGAATTTTTTCACCTTCGTTTCAAGGTACTGTAACGTCCTAGCCATATAAGCCACTTGGTTGGTATTTTGAAGGTTTATTTTTAAGTACACGGGACAGTTCACAGACACAAATAATTTACATTATATACACTTTTTAAGTAAAATTCATTAATATTCCGAGGACATTTGTAGAGAGATAATCACTTACGCTCGCTGATGGAGCTAAAAATACAATCTCTCTCGTCGAGAGGAAATCGCACACCCTCCAAATCTCTACACTACGCTCATGGATGGAGAACACAAAATCTTGACCTGTCTCGTCGAGAGGAAATCACCGACTCCAGATTTCCCCACTGCGCTCACTGGCGGAGCCCACAAAATCGACCACTCTCGTCGATAGGTAAACATCGACTGACTCTGGCTTGGCACTTGCGCAGGCACACTGCTTTGGATCAGTCTGCGTTGCCACCTAGAGTTTTAGAAGGGGTCTAGAGTTCGTTACAGTACCAGTCATTTCCTGCAGGGAGTCGAGTGAGGCGCTGTTATGCGTTTTCGTCGGATTTTTACTTCTCTGAAGATGACTGAACAGCATAAGCAAAGGTACTGCATCAAAATTTATGTCAAAAGCTTAGCGATTTTTTAAGTGAAACAATTCGTAAGATTCGGCAAGTGCTTGGAAACTATGCTATGAGGGTCACACAAATTAAGAAGGGGTTTAACCGATTCACAAAAGTAACCGCGCGTACGCCGGTAGAGAGTGTCTACCGTTCTGAGAGGCCCCAAACCGCTCGAAATGCAGCTGTTGAAAAATGAAAAATCTAATAATGAAAGATCGTCGCTTGGACTGTACGAGAGACTTCTGAACAAGTTAAGATCAGTACAGGGTCTCCAAATGCAATTGTGTGTGATCATGCGCAGAACGGCTGCGAAATTTGTTCCTAGGCTTCTGTCGGTGGAATAGAAAAACTCCATCTCGAAGTTTCTCAGGACCTACTGGACAATATCAACTCTGAACCTGGCTTCTTGCGATGTCTGACTGTTCCCAGATATTAATATGTCATTGAAAGGATACCGTTTTCAAAGAAGAGATAAGGCAGAAGGCGACGGAGGAAGCCATTCCAAAAGAAGTCTTACAGAAGTGTTTTCAACCGTGGAAGGGATGCTTGGCAGAAAAAGATTTTAAGTGGTCAAAAGTCGGATACCTCGAAGCAGACCCTTGTATTTGTAGGTTATTATTTTCTGTAGCACTGAAAAAACATCAAACTAATAATTTCAATGCAATTGCTTCAGTTTTTAAAACTTTTGAATAAAAGTTTGTATGTTAAAAAGGACAACTTTAAAGATACGGAAGTTCTTTATTTATATATAACAAGACATTTAAAAATTGATTTTAACTAAGCAGTACTTTTGTTGTGAATTCCTCAGAAATAATGAATTCCAACCATTGTAGCATTTTAAGATATATTTTTAGCTTAAAAATGTTATAACCAAAACACGAAATGTTTTTTTTAAGAAACTCAACTTTTTTTTGCTATTTAGCACAGATTTTAGAGTTAAATACAACATCTTTATTACGAATTCAGAAATAAGAATACATACTTTATTCAATGCCAGGTTATGATATTATTTTACAAAAAAGTACAAATTTTGTGTAAAAATTATATTAAATGAGGAAAAAAAGGTTTTTATGATAATATAATTTTACTTAACTTCATTTTTAAACAGTGGCTTTTTCTAACGATTTTATAGCTGAAATTATAAAATCTTTTTTTAAAAATTTCAATAATATTAAAACAAAAATACTTCAAATGATTATTGGAAAATAACATTTATACTAAAAGAGAATACCAATGGGGACTGATAGAATTATTATTACTTAGGAGTTATAGTGCCACCAACTTCTTAGAGGACTTGAAAATACTGTACAGAACGACGGGAATCCACGACAAAGGCACTACTTTCATATTCACCGATCAAGCCCTGAAAGACGAATGTTTCCTGGAGTATCTCAACAACGTCCTCACTTGTGGAGTGGTACGCTATTTTAACCTGTGTGCTTTATATCTTTACTCTTCAATATCCTAAAACGTTTTCTCATTCTAGGTAATGTCAATTGAACAAATAAACAAAATTTAATTTTTCGTGATAAAATAAAATAATCCTAATATAATTCCCGAAAGAAAAAGGAAATTGAATATGAATTTAGGTAAAGGATATTTATTCATTTAATTTATCTGCTCATTTCAGTTAAGGAAATATTATCGTGAAATTTCAATTTTCTTGGCGTTTATATACTGAGTGTTAACGTTCAGAATAATCAAAATACCATGCTGTTAACTAAATGGTTTGTCTGTCTGTTAGCTATCAAAAACAGGTGGTCAAACATTTAAGCAGTGAACTGGAATCAAATGACCATTTGAGTTTTATTTTCAATGTATTTAAGATTTTGGACTAAATACAATTTTTTTGCTTTTTTTTTATATATATACACTGCCTATTTATTGAATTGTTTAAAATAAAAATTCTAGAGGATGGAGACGAACAGAATCAGATGCTAGTATTTTAAAATAATTAATAGACATTGTAAAATTCTGAATAGTTCTTATTTAATCTAATCGCAATATCTTTGACAAATATACAGTAGGAAATAAACTATCGCGTGCAAAACCCTATCTAAAACCAAAAACAAAACAAAACAAAAATATTCACTTAATTTAAAAAATGACTGAGGCACAGCCACGCATATTCAAATTCCAGAATAAATTCGGAAATCACATTCTGTGTAAAATTACTTCGTATGTAACATGGCGTACTTCAACCTCTCAGATTTTCATCAAAGTAGCGTTCATTTTTACGCCTTAAAATCGCAATCTCATCCTTCTTCTTTATTACTTCAGATTCCTTTAAATAACAATTCTACTTCACACATCACGGCTCCTTTACAAGGCGAGCGATCAACAAATAGTTCCTGAAGTTTAAATGAAAATGTAGGAAAACCCGCTACAAAATGTAAAGAATTTATTCACTTATAACAGGGGTCGGTAAACCTCATATGGCACTTTACATTGACGGTTGCGGTGATTCAGACTTCTACCTCCATGTACTATTGAAAAAATAGTTATGTCTTTATTAAAATTTGTTTCCCTTTCTCTTTTTTACTTTATAACTTTCAATTCCACCATGGGTAGACAACCCTCAATGGGATTTCCAGCAACATTTTTTATTTGCCCACATGAGTTCGGGAGCTCTGATGAACGGACAACAAAATTAAGAAAAACGCATTCCATTTTTTGTGACATGCTTGAGAGTTAACTAAAAGAGTTCTTTTACATATATTAGAGCTACCCAAGTCAATGGGTTCAATTAATGACTGTGTCATATGATAAAGATAAATGCGTGTTCTCCATTAAATTCAAAACAGACATCAAACTATAAGTGTACTTATTGTTCTATCTTGGGTAAAACTTAAAATTTTATAATTGGGTAAAAATGTTCAAATGTTATAAAAATAAATTTCTTCAAAAGATTTTAAAATTAAAAAATTTCTTATATAATTTTTTAGGCATGCACTTTTTTTTTTTTTTTTTAAATAAAATGCGTTTTGTCTACCTTTGTGCATTATTTTTGTTCAAAAAATTTGTATTTTTTTAAGAGAAAGTTTCTGAAAAGATCAAAAGATGGCAACAACGAAGTGCATGAACTAATTAACTGGAAAAGCATGATTGCTTTAATCGTGTGACTATAACGTCGCTGGATATTTTAAACTGATTGGCTGAAAACACGTGATTATCATGTGACTGTGACGTCACATGAATTGAGCCCATTTTAATTATTAGTGTGGAAACTCCAGAATAAAACGTTTATGGTGATATTATATGGTATTATTGTTCCTTTTTATACACATTTTTTTCTTTATAGCATTCTAACCCCTGGCGTAGCTAATTCTGAGGGAGCTCTGTATCAAAATTGTGGCCCTTTGTTGGAGCCTCTTAACAATTTACGATTTTTTGCTTACACATGTTGAGTCCCCTGTAATATGGGGGCCCCGTATCATTGATATAGCTGACACGGCGGTAGCTACACTCTTGATCCCCACTAAAACCAAATGTGAATGATATCTATCATATGTGCATACACACATGTAAAAGCACTTATTAAAAATAATACTTAAACATTTGTTATTGCGTACTCCGATGCATTCCGATACATAAAAAGAAATATTTTGGACATGGAGATCACTCGATGCAATCATTTCCGCCATTTTTACGGACATTGTGATAAAAATAAAACTTTTTGCTAAAATGAATAATTTAATCTAATTTCTATAATTGCAGGAAAAGATTTGCTTAATTTGTGTTGCTTGTATGCTTGGCAACAACAAATAAGTCACGGATGGTTACATAAAAAAAGAACATGGGCTGAGTGATAATATTTTCCAGCGAGTCGCGCCAATAAATGTATGCTACGTTAAAAAAAAGGCGTTCCATTTTATTTTTAACATTTTTTAGTCTGGACAAAAAGTGGTTCGTCTTTTAGGAGAAACCAGTGTTCAATTTTGAATTTTGTTGCACAACCGTCAGTATGATGGAGGGAATGCAGATTTTTTTCAAGGGCAAACAGATGAAAACATGTCGCTTAAAGTGAGATTATTTAGATTGGAATGTTTTTAATGAATCTCGACAGGAAGGTCGTTCATTTTTTTTTTCTTTATGGCATAAAGTTTCTCAGAAGTTCATTTGTCCATCAATATTTTTTGATTAATAAAGATGTTTATTTAAAATGTCACTATCAGAAAATACGGAAGAGTTATTTATTAAAAAAAACTTAGTATCAAGTAACAATTTTTAATGTTAACATTTCATTACGTATTTAAAATGTATCCATTCCAAGAATTTATTGCACGGATCCTTATACCCTCATACAGCCATTTTTGACGGAGTTTCTAGGATGGAAAAAGAAATCCCTATAAGGAAGTATAAATAAATATAATTGGGTGCTATTATCGAGTTCTCTTTGAAGAAACGTATCATACATGTATAAGGATTGCAATACCGGGATACCGAATACCGGTAATTTGAGTCATTTGTATAATTTTGTAATGCCGGTATTCACAAGTTAAAATACCGTTTTTTTTGGTATTTACTCGAAAGTTTTTAAATTATCTCCACTATATGTTCAGGGACGCCAACATTGCATAATAGTATACGTTTCTGTTTTTATGTCTCTCTAACGGGCGAAATTGATTAGACTGCGAATATAAAGTTGCATCGTATAATTAAAAGAAGTGATAAAGTATGTCAATCATTGAAGGAGCGGGCCAAGACTATCCTATTACAGCTTAGAGTGATATTGCACACGCGTAGGATTCGTAGTCTGATTTCCGTATCTGTAAAAAAACAAGGTTTTAGTTGTGAAGAAAGTGCGTTATTTTTCGATATTTTTTAAATTGGTGAGTTTGTTATTCACATTGTATTAGCATATAATACTTTAGGATTCAAATTATTTTTCTCTGGGAGATTCATTATATATATGCTCAAAAATAACTCATAATAATGAATAAGAATAAGATAAGAATAAATAAGATTTAAGATCACCTTTCAAAAATTTATAAAAGTACCAAAGACTATAAATAGTGATATTTACACTTTTTTGTGACTTTATTAAAAAGGTGCTTCTTTACTTTTTTGTAATAATTTATAAGTTACAAATTATTTTTTGTGATATTTATAATAAATAAAGAAAAATAAAATAAAGAAACATATGTGTTTTCTTTCTTCTAAAATTTCTGCTATCGATTTTATAAAACCAATATCCCGGTATTTAGGTCTAAAAAAAATACCGCGAATACCGGTATTGAACTTTAGGTCCGATATTGCAATCCTTATACTTGTATAATGATTCTTATTCAATATTTCAGAAAGGAAACATTGACTTTAAGTGAGATTTGTGATAAACAAAAAGTTTTAAATAGTATCCCTGTTGCATTTTCCTCAGCAAATGTTTGGAAAGCGCAGTTCACAATTAAAATTCTGAAATAATTTTTAAAAAGAAAACTATAATTGGAGTAAGTGACTTAAAGAAGAACATTTTTCAGTACATCAATTCTATCGTGCTTAACCCCTTAGCGTGCGCGATCGAGTTAATTCGATCGCGTTAAACTGACCAAACTTTGCACAATTGAGACAATACGAGCGGAGTGGTATTTTATGCTATTGTAATTTTCAAACTGTAATATAAGCAATCGGCGTCTGCACTCATGAGACTGACTGCGATCCTTCATCGCGATTTCGCAAATTTATATAATTATTAAAAAGTATTCTTTCATTTGCTAGATGTAAATATTTGGAACGCAAGTTTTGTATTAAAAGAAATTTAAGTGACCAAATTTAGATTTCAGAAGCAAAATTAGTAGAAAGACTTATACAAAGCTATACCGATAAAAATATATAAAAATCGGTAGACCAAAATCTTCTGGAATTCTACGATTAACGGAACGTTATTTTCCCAGTTTTGTGTTCCACCAATATAAAAAAACAGCTCTCACAAGATACAGATCAGTGCTTTGTGCTAAAAGAGATAGCAGAGGAAAAAGAATTGAGTCGTTACATGCGTAATAATTGGAATGTTGGGCTTTGCTTTCAAATATATTCGACAAAAGAAAATTTTGAATCATTTTTTAAATAAATACTATATTATTTATGTTAAAAAGTATAAATAAATATTTTTACTGATAAAAATGGAATTTTTTTCTTTCGAAACAGCTATTAGGAGAGAAAGATAACAAAAGTCAATGTCCTTGCAAGATAGCAATATTCGGCTCTTATCTACAATGCACATCAAAATCCAAAATTAAAATTAAAATTTTGATTTTTGAATGTTTTTTTTTTAATTATTATTATTTATTTTTTGTCTGAAACAAGATTCTAAAAATTATATTTTCTTCAAATAAAATTGATTTTTTCCCTTCTTTTAAAAAATAAGTGTGCGTTAAGACAGTGCAACCCAACTTGTTTATCACCTCTGCCCGGTCAACGTTTGATAATTCTACCGCGGCCCATTGGGAGGAAGTTGGAAGAGACGTTGATTGTTTATATTTTACATTTTGATTTAATAATTTTAATTTAGTTGTATTTAAAAAGGCCTTCAAAATAAAATATAGTTGCACCGAAAATGAATATTAAGTGATTTCCTTATAAAGTCCCACAAATTTGAGATGAATGCACCACACTAAATAAAATAGAAATAATTTAATGTTTCTTGAGTGGCCCAGTACCATTTGATCCACGGACCGATACCGGGTTCGTTGCCCGGGAGTTGGAAACAACTGCGTTAAGGGGTTAAATTCCACATAATGAGTATAAAATAAATACTACCTCTATTTTTCAAGTTACTGGAAATTGTCTTCATATTGTTGCGTTGAAAAAAAACACTAATTTATAAAAAAAATCTGAATTGTTTATTTAATTACAAATTGAATGAAAATGTTTACTGTTCTATTTTCTTCGAAGGTATCGAATTTATTTAATCGTGATGAGAGAGCGGATATCATCGCCGAACTGACACCCATGATGAAGCGAGAACAACCACGTAGGCCACCAACCCCGGAAAATGTAATGGATTATTTCCTGTACAGGACAAGAAAAAATCTCCATGTAGTGTTATGTTTTTCACCTGTAAGTACAAGCAAAAATATGCTCAAACTTGAAAAAATTATTTGATAGCATTTAGTATATAATTTAGCCGAAATAGTTTTTTTCATCATAGTCTCTTTTGAGCATTAATATTTTAATATTGTTTTTTCTTTAAAAAGAAAAAAAAATCCAACTCTAGCTTTTTTTGGTTAATCACTGCAAAGTAGTATGTGAAACAAAGATATTTTTTTGCAGTTAACTTCTTTTGGTAGGGTAGGGAAAAATTTTCGTTACGCGTTACGCGATGAACGTAAGGTAGGAATGTATTTGTGTGTGTGTGTGTGTGTGTGTGTGTAAGTATGTATAAGTGTTTCCCTGGGTCTAGTAGTATACCAAAATGAGTAAATGTATATGTTGCGAAAGCACCCAAAGAGCGAAGGAGTGATTGACCCGAGGAGGGGCGAGCGCCTAATAAACCTTAGTCACCCAAGGAGCGAAGGGGTGACTGACCCTAGGAAGGGGTGTAAGCGTCGTTTTTCTTTTCTCTGGTGGTAACGGGGAGGAAAAGCTCTCGGAAGAGAGAGGGAAAGTGAATTCCGCTAGATGCGTTTGGAGGAAACGGACGGCTATGAGCGTGCGCGATAATATTTAAGCTTTTTTATGCATCCTTGTAAATACTTAATAAATGTTTTATTTAAATTGAGAAACACTCGTAGCCACATCATTTATTTCGCACTTAGTTTACAGTTTGTGAATGAGTTGTGAATTTGAGTATTGAACAGTATAGTTAAGTATTTATATGAGTGAGTGTCACTGTGTGTATATGATGACAATTTAAGTAATTCGCATGAATTTGTGGGATTACCTTGTCAAGATATCAACGCGACACGAGTAGAAAAACATCAACTGAGCGTATGCGAGAGTACAGACGTGGTAGAAGAAATATCGTTGAGTCCAAACTATTTCAGGAACCACAACGTCAAGTGCCATATGTTGAAGGAAGTGAAGATGCTACTCTATTAAATTACAGAGATTTTTATCGTCATCGGCTTGCTTATGAAGGATTTAAAATTAACCACAAGCCTTTGATTACTTAATTATACAATTCAATACATATAAGCCAAAGAAGTTAACTTCTACCGCTTGTTCACACTGATACACGTACACATTTTTTAAAAAAAATTAAAACGAAATAAATGGCAAAGTCAAAAAGAGCGGTAAGAGAGCTTATTGTAAAATTTCTGATGTATAAAATATGAAGTTTGGTTTAAACCAAACTTCATATTTTCTGGAACTTCCTCCAGTTAACGGGAAAAAGGGACTTCTTTCCGTAGAAAACTCTTTAATAAATATAATATTCTGATTTCTCTCAAAGCACTAGCTTCAAGAATTTCATCCATAGAACATATCCATTTAATAGAATTTTTTTTAATAACTTGAGGAATATAAATTGATATATGTTGTTTGAAATAGTATATTAATCTTTTTTTAATTTCTATAATTAAAATGCTTCAGTTTTAAGTATTAACAATTTCAAAATTTGTGTGATTTATATTTATTATATTGGGGGAGGGGGTATTAGAATTATTTAATTAATAAATAATTCTAATCACCCCCTAATTCACCCTTGATCTATAAATCTAAATATTTTTTTTATAGGAATTGCTTAAATGTTTAAAACTTAGCCTTTAGTATCTCAAATAGAATTTTCGCTTAGGAATATTGCATTTGCGTATTCTCGGATAGGTACTTAGAGTTAGGACTTAGGGAGTGGATATACTTGCAGTTAGGACTCTCATGGTGTTTACATACTTTTAGTTAGAACTAGGGTTTCACATACTTGTAGCTAGGACTCAGGCGGTTCATAGGTGAAGAATAGTTGGTACCCTTGATTTAAACCGTATTACGAAAACTGTAATTTTTAAAAATCTTTTTATTGACTCAAAATACTTAGAAGAGAAAATACAAGCATTCATATTACACTTAATCCCAATATATTTCATTTCATCTAGTAATTATAAATTCACTTACTTTTCAAATGCAGTATTGTAATCATAATTTGTGAAAAATACATAAACGTTTATTTTATTTCCTTTTTTTCTTCTCGATTGTAGCTCATTTCTAAAAAAAAAATGGCATTATTTTCTTTAAATTTGAACATATGGTTTCTCATTCGCAGGTAGGTGAAAAACTAAGGGCAAGATCTTTGAAATTTCCCGGCATCATATCAGGTTGTACCGTGGACTGGTTCCAGCCCTGGCCAAAAGAAGCTCTGACTTCTGTGTCGAAACACTTTTTGCACGAATTTGATCTTCAGTGTGACGAAACCATAAAGCAAGAAGTCATTCGAACTATGGGAGATATGCATAATCTAGTGGCTGAACAATGCAGCGAATATTATCAAAGGTTAGGATCTCTTGTAGTTTTTCTGTATTATTACAATGGAAAAAAGAATTTCACATCATTTTTTTTTTAAGTTGGCATAGTCTTCTATACTCGATTATAATTGACTGCTCTTATTTCAATAATGATAATAATAAATAAAAATAACGTATAAATGAACGTATTCTGTTGAGCATTAAAAAAGCTCACTAAATTTTAGAAACTTAAGAAATTGTTTGAAATGAATTACTATAGCAAGTTGTGTGCATACATGAATTAGTACGAATGAGTTTACATTCAATAAAAATAGAGCATCAAGAAGAAAACGTTGTGTACAAGTGAAATTTGATGCACATAATATAAATGAAAGATACTAGTGATTTCAAAATCACAGCAGCAGAGTAATTAATGAGGCATTTTTAGGTCTTGGAACAGTCCTCTTCAATAGGGTGTTGCATCTCCACATGTTGCAATACAGGCAGAAATATAATTTGGTATTAAGTGAAACAAGTGCCTGATATTGTCCTGAAGCATACTGGCTCACGCTTGCTGCACAGTGCTTTCTAAACCTCAAATAGTGTGGAACGGTAACGGGTGACTGTTCATCTGGTCCCAGATATGATATACAGAGGACGGATCCGGGGAACACAAAGGTCATAAAAGTATTTGAACACAACGTAAATAATAATCGACAATCTTGTTGCAAGCGGCCTAAAATTATTTTTCTACAACAAAGCACCCAAACTCTTGGCAAGGACGTAAAATGCCATACATATACCTCAGAGATATCATTGCTACTCGAGAAGATAGGATCAACAGTAACAACGCACTACCAAAGTATGTAGATCCTCAGACGCATAATGTATGCTGTTCGGGAACTATGTCACCCGAAGCAAGGTCAGGATGGGACTACTGTTTAGAAGCCCACCACATTCAGTCTGACTCTAAAATGAAGTGTGACTTATCACCGGACATTTCAGAACGACGTTCTAATGCTTCCCAAGTTGCTCTAACTTGGCACCATTACTAGCGAAGTCATCGATGTTTCGGTGTAAAAACAGAATTTGTAAAGGTCACTGGGGGATCTCAAATTCACTTCATGTAATCGTTAGAGTTTTCCCATCCACTTGAATCTCTACAATGAATAAAGGATCGTGTCGCCAATGGATTTATGCATGCCTAGTGATCAATTCTTTTGTCTTCACTGCTTGTGGTTTGCCTGGTGCTTCCTGAATCGGTCTGACGTCACTTTTTACTTTCTTTACTTATACATTGCTGTTAACATCATCTGAAAGTATTGTTGGGATGATTCCAGGAACAGTCTATATATAAAACATGTCATCCTACATCCTAAAATTTTCATTCTAATGGCGAGATTTCTATCAAAGTCTGTCAGTTGTTTAATCCATTTTCTGTAGTATCTAAAACGAGTTACTCGTCTTCCATACATTATTGCATCAATCAGTATCCTTTATGTTTACAATGTGTCTACAGAACATAAATATTTATACCTTCTAGCTTAGGATCTAACCAACACTGCTGGATGTGCACGCATGAAGTTTGGATCATTTTACTGTTTGTTACAATATCCCGTTAAATAATTTCCAATTGTGACATTTCTTCAAGATGCCGTGGGAGTAAAAAGCAAAAGCAAACTAGTTCACGGATGACCCTTAGCATTTTCACGTGTTATAAAATGTTAATTTCACTACAGATAATTTGTAATATATTTGTGTGGAAAATTTGTGTAAGATATTTTTGCTGTGAGTGAACTTATTAATGAATTAGTAAAAGCTTATTAAAATGACTATTCACACAATATAAAACACATTTTTCTTATTAATTTTCAATGCTATAAACGGATTGTTTAATACATTAAAATGTTTCATACTATATTTTTTAAACAATTTTTAAGTATAAATTCAAATTAACTGATCATTCTTCTTTCAAAAGAACATGTTACTCCATAATTATTCTCTGTTGAAAGATCTTAATAATCTTTTTAAGTGTTTCAGACAAAATAAAAATGAACTCTACAAAGACTAACCATTTTTTTGGCAAACACTTTAAAGAAAAAAAATTGGAATTTTTTTTCATTTTAGAAAGGAAATATTTTCTTAAGCTGAATTTCATCGAATATTTTTTCCTAATTTTAGGACATATCTAATTGATCTCAAATTTCACCTCCTTTATTGACCAAGTGATTTACTTTCATGTGATAGATAATGAAAAAAAAAAAATGAGAAATTGACTAATTTTAAGCTCTTAAATTTTGTCTGTAGATTCCGACGTCCCGTCCACGTGACTCCAAAGTCATTCTTATCGTTCATAAACGGCTACAAGAAGCTGTACGAAGAGAAACATCGCGAGATTGGCAACACATGCACACGCATGGAGAATGGAATCTCTAAGCTGGAAGAGGCCTCTCTCATGGTTGAAAGAATGAAAGAAACCTTGTCACTCATGGAGGAGGAACTGGAACTGGCCTCCAAAACAGCAGAGCAGGTTGAAAAATAATTATAAAAACCTTTTATTGATTTTTTGAAAAAAAAAAGTGTCTCGTAATCACGTGAGAGTTTTTATCAATGCAGAAGCGTGGTTAGTAGAGAAACACTGTCTCAACCGATGGGCAAGGCGATCGGGATTCTTTTTTCCAAAAAACTGTTGTGTATTAAATTTAAAAGGGTTCGGAGTCCCCAAATGATGTAACGCTTAAAACTTCTTGATGCCTTGGGTCAGTGCTTCTCAAACTTTCAATACTTGCGACCCAATGTTCAATCATAATTTTCATCGCGCCCCCTCCATACAATAACAATGTATTGAATTCGATAATACGATACTTTGACGCTAAAACTGCAGTACGACTTTAACCTCTTAAGTGCCGCCGGCGTATATAAACGTCTCGTTCAGCCACTGTGTAAATTGTCCCTGACGTATATATACGTCTTATCGATATATGACCTTTTCTGTTTGCTGCTATCCATAATATTCCGAAGGCTTTGGAGTGCAATAAAATGACCTTGACTGTGTTTGCGACGGATTTATTTATTTCAGAGGATTTTCTTGCTTATTCTCTTCCCCCCCCCCCCCCTTATACATCGCATACGCCTGCATACGTGCAAAACAGTGGCATTGGAGAGAAAATCGCGTAAATTTTAATCGACAGTTCAGAGATTAGTTATAAACTGTACAAATTATCAAATGTTAATTTTTGTATGTAATCTTAAATATGACAAACCCATGGGGTCACTGGTAATTATTAAACTTTGTTTTAACTTAGTATTGTTAAATTAATTATGAAATACATTGAGCAGTACTGATACATTTATAAATGTATTATATCAGTGTAAATGTTTGTTTGTTTTTTTCAATTTTTTTTATTTTCTCAAAACTTATTTTGTTTGTTTACTTTCGATATATTAATAATTTTTTTTTAAATGTTACCGGCAAAGTATGAAATCCGGCATTCTATAGAATGCCTAAAACTAGCCGGCAATGTATGAAATGATTCTTATTTCACACATTGCCTAGGCATTCAATAAAATGCCTAATGAGAAACCGGCAAAGTATGAAATACATCTCCGATTCGTTTCGAATATTGTGCGCGAGACTTTTAACGCGTACTTCAGGCTCAGAATTTGTCAGTTGCACATTGTGGTTTGTTTGGGAGTGTCAAAATACTAAATTTTACTTAAACTTATTCAGCAAAAAATTGGTTTTTTCCTATGCTGCATGAAAATGGAGAAGCAAGTCGTAGTGTTGGCGAAGGAGTCATGGTCTAAAGCACGGGTAGGCAACCAATGGCCCACGGTACAACTATCAGTGGCATTCAGCACTACTCGACAAATTTGACAATTTTTGAATGAATCTTCATAAATTTGTAATAGATCTTATTTGACGAACATCTCCAGAATTTGGTCAATTAAGGAATTACGTAAAAAAATTTGAAAGATAACTCTAAAGGTAAATTTTTACAGCTTTTTTGTAAATTATTGAATGTCATAGCTTTAGATATTTAATTGTTTGAAGAGAGAAAATTGCATATGTATTCAGCTTTTCCGCATTTAGTTCTACATATTTAACAAGGGGAGGGTACGACTAAGGAAATTCATTTGGGATCGAGACTTGGTGTAATAGTAGCACTCCTTTAGGGTGTTCACCCATCAATGTAATTCTGTCGAATGGCCAGTCAATTCTGAGAAAATAGCCTTCGAAATTCGTGCTTAGCTTTTATACAATTAAGTTTTACTTTCCTCTAACGAGTTCGTAGCCTGATTGGTGAATCGTCTGCTTATTATGCCAGAGGTTAGGGTTCGATTCCACACAATAAGCTTTTTTTCTTCAATTCATTTAACTATTTTTTAAAATTAAATAAATTTATTTATGAAAGGTTTAATAAATATTAAATTATATTTTATGTAATTATTTTGTATTTTATAAAGTAAAAAAAAATTAAATTAATTTATTACTTAAATTATTTATTAGTAAAATTATTTAAAATTATTATTAATTAAAGATATTTAAAATTATTAATTCGAATTATTAATAATTAAAGTTTATTAATTAATTAATATTTATTATAATTAATTAATTTATTATTAAGAATTATTAATAAGAAATATAAATTTATTATTAATAAAAATTATTAATAATTAAAATTTATTAATTAATTACTATTTATTATTAATTTCTTATTATTAAGAATTATTAATAAGAAATTCATATTTCTAACTAATAATTCTTAATAATAATAAATTAATTAATTATTATTAATTTCTTATTAAAATTATTATTAATTTATTATTAATTTCTTATTAAAATTATTATTAATTTATTATTATAATGATTAATTTATTATTAAAATTATTTATTTATTATTAAAATTATTATTCATTTATTATTAAAATTATTATTCATTTATTATTAAAATTATTATTCATTTATTATATTAAAATTATTATTCATTTATTATATTAAAATTATTATTCATTTATTATATTAAAATTATAATTCATTTATTATTAAAATTATTATTCATTCTCTATTAAAATTATTTTTAATTTTTTGTATATAAAATTATTAATTTATTATTAAAATTATTATTAATTTTTAGTAAAATTAGTTAAATAAATTTATTAAAATTATTTAAATAAACTTATTAAGTTTATTAATTTATTATTGAAATTATTATTAATTTTTATTAAAAGTAGTTAAATATACTTATTAAATTTATTTTAATAAATTTATTTGAAAAGGACTTTTTAAATATTTTATAAAATTATAAAATAATTAAATTAATAAAATATAAAAAAAGACATTTTTTATTATATTAATTATAAAATTTATTTTATTATAATATATTTTATAAATTATTTTATGTTATATATAATTTATTTATAGGATATTATATTTCACATTATAAAACTATTTGTAACTAATTTTTATATAAAATATCATTTAATATTTATTATATATTTTATTATAAATATTGTTTATTAATATAAAATAAATTTATAAAATTTAATACAAATATTTATATGAATAATTACAGTAATTTTTTTACTTTATAAAATACAAAATAATTACATAAAATATCATTTAATATTTAATAAGCCTTTCATAAATAAATTTATTTAATTTTAAAAAATAAGTAAAAGAATTAAAGAAAAAAATTTATTGCGGGGGATCGAACCCTAACCTCCGGCATAATAAGCAGACGATTCACCAATCAGGCACCTTTACGTATTTTGAATATTTTTTTAATGGCACTAAAATTATTTTGTCAGAATAGCATTTTTATTATTTAGAAATGTACGTCATTGATATAGTAACCTTATTATGAACTTATTTCATACTTTGCCTAAACAGCTTTAGTCATTCTATAGAATGCCTAGGCATTCTATACAATGCCTAGGCAAAGTATGAAAGAATTCTCTTATTTCATACTTTGCCTGAAAACGTATCATACTTATTTCATACTTTGCCGGTAACATAAATGATCCTTTGTTTTTGACTTTTCAATATGTTCGTATCCCCCTCAGGGGTACGCGCCCCAAAGTTTGAGAAGTGCTGTCTTGGGCCATTATTCAAAAGTAGGCCCCACTTACGACACTTTTAAATACAGTATATAGAATACGCTGTCAAATACTCGCACAACTCGTACAAACGATTCCCCCATAATAAATAACTGTATGTTACTCACAATCCTACTAACCGACCTCTACCTTTTGATTAAATGAGTAATGATGTTGCAGGGTGGTAGGTCTAGACATGGACGACGATCATCACATAATAATGCTGTCTTCTTTCTCACTGTTGCCAGTTACCATGTTGTCCGAAATTCCCAGTTTTTCAATGTCAGGGAATATAATTTGATTACATTTATTCAGATCAGGATCTTATTGAGGTTGAATAAAGAACGAGACTAGCCTCCTCTTTTAAGTTGAGGCCCGGGCCCATATGGCTCATGCTTTAAAAAGTCCCTTCTCATGTTGGTGTAAATAGTATTCTTTTGATCATGCATGAGTACACTCTTTTCTTAACAAAAGCATAAGAAATATGAATGCATCGAACAACTTTCGTAACAACACCACATACAAAAACAATTAGATAATTCTCATTCTTAAAAAAAATATCATTCATTCTCTCGCACATATTTAACATCAGGAAATAAAAAAAGAAATATATTTTTGTCTCTTTGACATCTTGTTTACTCAACTTCTCCCCAGCTACAGCAAAGTCATCGTTTATACTCCTGTTTTACTCATGAATCAACGTTACTCTCTGTCATTTGGGACGTCAGAGTGAGGTGTACTTTTCTATAATTTCTATCTAGAACACACGTTGCGCCAATTTCGTTCATTGATGTAACCAATGGTAAACAATGATACTAAATGTAGAACAAATGGAAGATATACGTGATGATTGCACAATTATTAGAATGGAAATATGTCTCACCATGATTTCACAAGTCAGTGAGACAGTGATACCGATTTCGAGTCTAAAAATAAGAGAATAAAATGTGATGACTGTATAAAGAAAATTTACACATAACTTGAGATTAAAGGATGATACAAGTACTGATACATCTATAGTGAGACACTTATATCGCATGTGATAGTTAATTTAATGATTGTTTATTAACTTTGGGTGTGTGTCGTAAGTGAGAGATATCAGTACTAGTTATTGATGATACAAAAAATGTAAAATAATGGTTGGGTTCACAGAAAAAAATCTACCTCATTCTGATAACACAAGTGAAATAGGGGACTGCTGATTCCTGAGTATAATAAGAGTATAAATGATAATTGCGTAATAATAGACAGAAATTGAAAAAGCAACTCAATGTAACTCGTATCAAAGAATAAAAACTATTACTACAGGTGAAACAGGAATTATTAAAGTTTATAGGTGAGTATAAATTGATATATATTGATATTTAACCATGAGTTGTATTCAGTGGCCGAGTGGTAGCATATCGCGCTTCCACACCACAGGTTTGGGGTTCTATCCTCGAGCTGGGCAAGGTTAACTCAGCCTTTCATATCTTCAGTGGGCCGATAAATGAGTACCAAGCTTGCTTGGGGACTAAACACTGGGGCTCTCGCTTCAGACTGACCACCTGATCGGGACATCTGCTCATGCATCTCAGCGCCCATTGGTCACGTATTCTGAGATGGACACAGTAGTCCTTGGTCACTCATAGGGTGTAGCGCCACTGGATTTAGTTTAGTATTCAGTTGATGGTCGCTATAAAAATTGTCGGTTGAGTTAATTTCTTACTTTGATTCTAAATTAGCGAGTTACATATATGATCATGGGAATATTACTGGCAAGGTGTGGATGGTGAGATCGTTGCTTATATGTAGACCTCAAAATTTCACCGTGATTTAAAATTAAGTTGCATGGTAGGCTATGACAAATGGACCTCTCTGAGTTTGTCTCTGTTAAATCTATCATGGCTCAAAGTCCAACGTTTTCAAATTAAGAGGTCCGTCGCCAACAGCTCTCTTGTTACTTGTGAGTACAACGTTAATAAACACTCACTCGCTGGTTTTGGCAGATATAAGTTGTCGAAAAAAGATTAAACAATTGAAATTCACTCAAAGCACGTATTACAAAGTGAATTAAAAGAATACTATACCTTTCCATTATATATAAAGTTTGTAATTAGTTTTTGGAACTTCACAGTTAGAGTTTTAAACCAAAATTCTTTTTTCCCCCGATAAAAGCATTTTATAGTTTTTTTGTAATTTGCGTGGTTATGGAAACGGATTTTTCGAAATATGCGTGACCATTATTTTTCGTTAATTTATTGGAAAAAATTCATTTATACTGCCTGTGCTAAATATATCATTTGCAAATTGTGTTATCAAAGATTTTGTAATATGTCATCTTCGTACCGTAGATTCACACTGATTAGCAAAAGTTAACATTATCACGGATCAGTGGGGCAGACAAGGGGGGTGTCCTAGAGGTCCGGACACCCCCAAAGCCCTTGATTTTTTTTCGATTGGTTATAATCCTATGTATATATGACGTAAAATTTAATGATGTATTAGTTATTAATAATTAATTTTATTAATTATTCTTAATTATTTATTCAATAATTCATTTTGGATTGTTTTTGTTCCCGAAAATCGACAAAATCAAAAGAATATGTTGGGCGGCATTTGGAGCATGATACCAAAATGATGGACTTTCGACCCTGGACCCCTCCCTTGAAAACTTTTTGTGTGCGCTACTGTCACGCATCATTCAAATTACTAAATCATTTTCAATAAATGAATGAAAATTGGTAAATCTAACAAATAAAAGAGGTTATTATTGATTATTTAATCGCATTCGAAAGAAACTGGTAAGACAAGTTCTTCGAATACTACACTGCCTCTGTCGGGTTTTACTTGTATTTCAAATGGCTTACCATTATTTTTAAAACTTTGGAAGCAATTAATGCCCAAAGGACACTCAAAGCCAGGATGACCACTACCTTTACTTGATTGTAACTGTAAGGGATAGTAAGGGAATGATAACTGTTTAACTCACACACACACAACACACACACACAAATGAGTTCGCTGCTTCTGGTACCTTAATTTTTAATAACCGTAAAATCCGGTGTATAAGGCGCACCTATACTTTCAAGCTGAATTTTTTAATTTTCAGCTATATTCGCCGTATAACGCGCACCCCATTTTTTACGAAGAAAACTGAAATATTTTTAAACATTGCTTTTATGTTTTAGTCATTTATTCCAGGTATTGTACCAGACTTTTGAAAAAAAATAGTATACTTCTAGAACTGCAACTTGTAGTAACAAGTGTTGATGGATGAAGGAAGACAGATGAGCTTGGATATGTTATTACTTTCAACGAGAACTTCGTTGGGAGTACTGTATTTAGTTCTATTTGTCAGAGAAATAATTTATTTCTATATTTTTAAATTCAGATTAGTAGTTTGTTATCTTGCGTCTGGCAATGACAATAAATACCATATGATGGATTTAATGAGTTGACTTAGAACTGTGGAACCAGCTAGGGAAATAAAAATATAATAACGGAGTGAGTGGAATAAAGATGCTCAATATTTTTTTTCACTTTCTGAAATGGATGTAAATTTATTTCATTTTTAATATATTTTAATCATCGTGCCACACAATAACACCATAAACTCTTTTAATTCAAAAGGCGAGTCGTTTCTTTTAAATAAACAGTGTTTCGATACATGTAGAAGTAAAAAATTTTTATGCTCATCTTTTTTGTTATTTTTTTAGAGCTTTTATTTTTATACCTGATGTATAACGCGCACCCTTAAGTTTCGATCTTGTTTTTTGTGTTCAAAGTGTGCGTTATACACCGGATTTTATGGTTTACAGTTTACGGAAGGCTAAATGAAACAGAGCTTTATGCCGGGAGACAAATGATCTGTATGCATCTTTATCCAAGTCATAAGAGAAACTACTAGACTTGGTGTAGACATCAATCTTAGACATTGGCATTTTGTACGGCCAGGGTCACCAATGAATAAGGAAGATTTGATCGGGGAACCTTCCATTCCGTACGCAAGTACTTAATCGACCATGCCAAAACGATCGTCTTCGCGTGATGTTTGGTACAAGTTTATATAGACATCACACCGCCACACATGTATATAGAAATGGAGAGTACCTTAATCAGATTGCATATGTTTTGTAGGTATTGGCAGAAGTGTCTGTGAGGGCGGACGCCGCAGAGGTGGTCCGTGATAGCGTGGAACGAGCCAAGAACGCTGCCCAACAAATTGTACGAGAAATCCAGGCTGACAAGGCTATTGCCGAAGAAAAACTTGAGGCGGCCAGACCCGCACTCGAAGATGCTGAAGCAGCACTCAATACAATACAACCCACACACATAGGTGAGAATCTAGCTGTCGAAATTTTTTTTTCAGTGTTATAATCCCGTTTTTGAGAAACTTTATACAACTCAAATGCTCATTTCTGAATTTTTGCAGCGACTGTTCGTAAATTGGGCAGACCTCCAGCCCTCATCATGTACATTATGGACTGCGTGATGATCTTGTTTCAAAAGCGATTGCAGTCCGTCCAAGTGGATCCCATGAGGAAATTTATTAAACCATCTTGGGAGGAATCTCTTAAGGTGATTTTTTTTTTTCAAATTCCTACTATTAACTCACACTCTCTATTTATTTATTTATTTATCTGGGTGGAATTTTCATTCGTTCATAAAATACATTTTAAAGCGCTCAATTAAGCTGAAATTTTATATACATGATTATTTTAGATAACAATACAATAATTTAATTTTAATTAATAAAAATTGATTAAAAATAGTTATTTAAAGAATTACAGATACAGCCACGTTGGTTTCATTTTTAGCGACTTGGGTCAAAACTTGAAAAGATTTTTTTCCTCACGTTTTAAAGCATTCAGTTGAACTGAAATTTTATATACACGATTGTTTTTGGATGACAATACGATCCTTTAATGATAATGAATAAAAATGAATGACCACTTAATGTTGTGATTCTGTTCTATGTATATACATATTTATATTAATTGTAATTAATTGATAAAATGTAGCTAAAATAAAGTTTAATTATGCATACAGGTGATATTCATTTTCACATTGGTTGTGTTCAAGCATTTTAGATATAATTAAAAACTTTATCAGTGAAAATTTTTACATTTTTTTAATTAAGAAAAGTCTGTGCTGTGTGATCTATGATAAGATTGATTAAAAAATAAGTGTAAGGTAAAAAGGAATTAGGTTGAACCTAACCTCTCTGATCCAGCTGAATGTTAACATATATGATGTCTATCGAAAAAAATATAAATTATTATATGTAACAATTTGTCATTTAAATAATTTTTATATTAATTACACAAGCTGTTATGAAATTTTAATCTTTTTACTTCACTTTCTATTAAATTAAAAGTTTTATTTTGAGCTCTGTAAAAATGTTATGATAGAAAATATTTATAATGAAAATCATAAAGTTTTGTAACTGAATTTTTAAGTCATTGTTTCAAAACTAAGTACATTTCTCAACATAATTTATAAATGCAATCAATTCTACTGTTATTTGCCACTACCAATTATTTACCAGACTAGCTGATAGATGGCAGCACAATACATAAAAATTAATACTCTTATAAATCGTCTCCTAACCTGAAGAGGGGTGGAAACCAAAGCATCAAAAAATATCAATATAATCCTAATAATACAAAAAAAATTTCATAATCTGTGACTTTTCATAGCATTCTATGATATTAAATGAAACAAATTTGGCATCTTTTGAAAATCATGGAGTCCACGTTCTTTGAATTGTATAAAATAAGTGAAAATATTAATTTCCCTGTACAAAATTTCACGGATTTAAATATTAAAATCAGAGAAAATAAAATTTTCTTTAAAATGGTAAACAATTGCATTACAAAATCAGGAATATCCCTCTTCCCCCACCCTACACACATTATTTCTAACATGAAACCCCTTACTCTTCATAATGTTTAAGAAAGTCCTGTAAGCGCTTATGTTAAACTTTTGTGGTGAATAAATAAGTGTCCTATTAAATAACAAATATGAAGAACAATATTTTGGGTGTACTGGTATATTCCAAGATTTTCCTTTGTACCGTTTAGGTGTAACTTCAACAGAGAAATTTCTTCGCTTCTTTCTCACTTTTGACAAAGCTAGACTATATTAAGTAAAGTTTTTAGATCGTCTATATAGAGAATTATACACATTCATATGCATTCCTAATTAGAAATTCATTATGTGTCTCTTTTAAGGATCATTGTCATTTCACGTTAAAAATATTTGGAGATTAAAAGTGTAATAATGTCGTTACGATAGATTTTTATACTGATGAATATACCTGGTGTTTTATATTTTCTTGAAAATAGCTATAAATTTCTATAAAAATGTATTAATTTTCCAAGTAATTGGTGAAAGGATTGGGTGAAGAATCCAAATTTCATGCGATTTAAGTTAATAATTTTTCTCAAAATAAAAGATCTGTAACTGATCTATAAGATCTGAAGGGACGCATATCCGGAGGACAGAACCCGCGAATTATGGTTTCGCAGCCAAGTAACATACCACTAGACAAAAGTGATCACTCCTGTCCGGAGGCTGTTACTGGCTTATGTAGATACTGTATACAACATATCTAATATCTGTCTAGAAAAAATGTACAATAGAATTAAATCTTGACACGCGGAGGTTTACAAATATTTCAACATTCGAACAATTTCATATAATTTTTACACTGCTTCATAAAACTGTGTCCTTACAATTTAAAAACATGTAATAAATTCTGTTTTTTTCTTTTATAATGGAAAAATTGAAAATTTTTTAAACGTTTCAGTATAGAAAACAAACTGTGAATCCTATTTGAAAAAGAGAAAAAAAAAAGGGATTCGTCTTTTAATAAATAAGTTAAATAATAAAATAAATTGCACACTATTCATTAATGAAGTGAAAGATAAAACAAAAATTATCTTAATTTTTCAGTCAGAACAAGTACTTCAGTATATTAACCTTAATCAATCAAATATCAGTTTTACATACATGCAAAAAATATGATCAATGTTAATGTTTCTCGAAAGTTTAAACTTGTTAAATATAATTAATAATTTATTTTCGGGATATTTAAAACATTATTTTTGTTTCTACTTCTAATGCAGCCTCTCTCAAACTGTGGGGCACAGTCCCCTAGGGTGGCGTGATAACTCTACGAGGAGGGCGCAAGCGTATTGAAAAGTCGAAAACAATAGATTAAAAAAAATTATTAATTTATGGAAAGGAAACAAACAAAATACATTCTAACATAATAAAAAATAAAATACACATATATTACACTGATATAATACACTTCTAAATGTATCAGTACTGCACAATGTATTTGATAATTAATTTAACAATACTAAGTAAAGAACAAGTTTAATAATTACCAATGATCCCATGGGCTTGTTGTATAAAAAAATCATATACAAAAATAAATACTTATCTTGATAATTTGTCCGGTTTATAATCAATCCCTTAACTGCCGATTAAAAGCTACGCGATTTGCTCCCCAATTCTACCGTTTTTTACTTAGGAGCGCGTATGTGATGTATCGGAGGGGGGAGGGGGAGTGAAAAGGAATAAAATGAGAAAAAATCTTCTAAAATTAGTAAATCCTTCGCAAACACTGTCAAGGGTTGTGACGGGCTCACGCGTCTTTTCTTTAACATAACCTCTGGGCTCTTTGGGGGCCAAGATTAATGGCAACTCTTTTCCAACCCAAACCCAAGAAGCGAAATGTGAAAAAGAAATGCAAATAAGATAGCTTTTAAACAACATAAGTTTCAGTAAGTGATATGACAATTTGGGGAATGATATGTGTAAAAGAGACAAGTGTGAATAGACAGCCAGTCGTGAAGTTACCTGGAGAATAAGCCATTAAGTCAAGGTGCATAACGTTGCACGCGCGCCCAGACGTTTCTTCATAAAATAAATTTTAATCTAAATTTGGATTAAGGTAGGATTGATTATTTGATATTAGGACTTGTAATATTATTAGAAGTGAGAGTAGGCGGATTAAATAACTATAGTGGTCTAAGTTACGTTATTCGGTTTAACGATTACTGTGTGTTTGTTCATTATAGATTCTCGCTTAATTAATATTATCTAAATTGTTAGACATTTAAGTTCCATTCTTAAGATAGATACGGTCACCATAGGGCGGGCGGTATCACAGGGTCTTTTATTGCATTCCAAAGCCCTCGGAAAAATTTTATGGATAGCAATGCACAGAAAAGATCGTACTTCGGAGAGACGTATATATACGTCCTGTTAAATTTCTTTGGTTGAGTGAAGAGGTTAAAGTCGTGTTGCAGCTTTAGCGTCAAAGTATAGTATTATTGAGTTCAATACATTGTTATTGTATGGAGGGGGAGAGGCGATGAAAATTATGATTGAATATTGGGTCGCAAATAGTGAAAGTTTGAGAAGCACTGTTCTAATGCTTTTTTTCCCTTATAATACACCATTTCCCTAAATAAAATTTGATTGTTTTATTTATTTTAAACGTATTAGTTCATGTCATCAACTGGATTTCTCGCTGCGTTGCAAAACTTTCCAAAAGACACCATCAACGACGAAGTGGTAGAACTGTTGGAACCTTACCTCATAATGAAAGACTACAACATGGAAACGGCCAAAAGGGTTTGTGGCGACGTAGCGGGACTTTTATCCTGGACCAAATCTATGGCATTCTTTTTCGGAATCAATAAGGAAGTCTTGCCGCTTAAGGTATAGTACATTTATGATTAAAATGAACACTTCTCCAAAGTAAAACTTCAGATATAATGCTTTCACTTTATAGTTAAGTAAGATATAAATAATGTAAGTCTTATTATTCTTCAGTATAATTTAGCAGTACAAGAAGCCAGATTAGCTGTTGCCATGAAGGAACTGAAATCTGTAGAACAAGAGCTTGAGGA
>BMAV01015718.1:187963-203866 GCA_019973955.1 Trichonephila inaurata madagascariensis | reverse complement strand
ATAGTTATTGTGAATTGACTCCATTGAAGTCTAATGATTTCCGCCATACAGGAAGCTAACTTTACAAATAAATTACTCAATTATTTAAATAGATCTTTTTACATTAATTTTTTGTAAATTTTGTGTGTGAATGGTGCTATTATGTTCAAAAAGCTATGTAAGTTGAAAATAAGCCTTACAAAGTTGACACTTTGGTCCATAACCCAGAAATAAAATGAGCCTGAAAGGGGTTAATTTTGCAGTCACAGTAGTTTGCAATTGATTTTTATTTAATTTTGAATACTTGAGATTCGTAATTGAGGGATTCAATGGCCCTGATACGCAGATTCCGGTCATCGTGTGAGATAAAAGGTGTTGAAACATAAATGAAATGGACTACATTTTAAATCTTCTAAAGAAGTGTTAATCGGTTGACTGTATACTATTAACGTCGTATCAGAAGCATACTCCAGGACTATTGGTGACGGACCCCATAAATTTAAACCTCAGTCAAGCTTGGGATTTAATACAAAAAATTGTAAGGCCCTACATCAGATATCATTACCTATCAGACTTTATTTGAAATTTCAAGGCCTATAGTTATTTTGTACGAGGTTCTTGCAATAAATAATCCATTATCTCTGTCTAAAATTTATTATCATTTGTTGAGTAAGAAATTTGGTGATTAATTACGTATTATTATTTTATTTCGAAACTACACTAAGGTTACTGGCGAAGAGTTTTGGAATTTTGAACCATGCTAAAGTGATGAGCAGGACACCTGAGATTATACCATAGTCTACATACTTCTCCATCACGTTAACGTGAAGATTTTGAGCTTCGATAGATCTAATGTATATCAGCCTCTCCACATGACTGGTCTTTAGTGATACTAGGATTAGAAACAACTATTTGATTAATTTTATTTATGTATTTTACTACGCTGCACTTCAAAGCAACGCGAAGGTTATTGGCGACGTATCTTCTAATATTGAACCTTGAATCGAACCTGATCAGAAATGTCCCAAACATGCCGACGTAAATACCTCAACAGAAATAACACCATCTACGAGTTCGCTAACAGACCCCACCAAAAAAAAATCAGACCCTCAATAACTTTCTTAAAATTGCAAAATTTCCATAATTGCAGAAACAAATCTGGTCTAAATCTGTGATATGATTAGCTATTTATTTAAAAATAAACCCAAAATAAATATTTTTGTTTGTTTTGGAATATAGAAGTTTATATAGTAATAAATATTCGCTTATACGTAAGACCACATACTTTATAATGAATGTATAAAATAATTAGTGTTAGGTAGAAAGTATTTTAATTCCTGTAATTTTCTAAATATATTTTTAGCACATTTAAATACAAGTAAAATTAAACTTGTGTTGTGTGTGTGAGAATTATTATCACTTTTTTTGCAATGTAATTTTTTCCATACATACATACTAGATGTGCCCGCAAACAAAGTATCGTCTTGAAAAAACTCGCATAGAAATCTTTTTTCAAAACAAAATTTATTTTTACATGAAAGAGCATGTCATGGGAAACATCTGTCATGTCGGGACACCAATTTGCCTATAACCTCTTCAAAAAAAGATTCCGGAAGTGAAAAAGCTGTTGCTGAACAGCTCTTTGTGGAAACTCATCATTAAGTCATCTAATTGTAAGCTGCTGGTTTTCAAGAATTTTCTCATATGCTTTTTCAACCAAACCATCATTGACAACAGAACTCCGCCCACTTCGTGCTTCGTCATGAATATTGGTGCTCTCATCAATCAATTGTCGAGTCCACTTTCACCATTCCTTCACTCATTATATTTTCACAATAATTCTCTACAAGTTGATGATGAATTTCAACTGACAACATTCCATGCGTTCTAAAAACAAATTACAGAAAGCACTTCACATTCGGTGGGATTGGCAGTCGTCTTAAAAATTTTGAACGTTCACAAACACGAGTAAAAACCACACAATCTGGAAAAATGGTGTCACTTTACTGAAAATCCAACCACTGGCATGTGTGTCTAAGGGTTGAAATTCATACTATCACTGTGATTGTGGCATACCAAAACAGTTCTTAGTTTCCGAACACGCCTTGTAACATTCATTTTATTTATTTATACATTTTCATAGAAGAGATAACTGTACAAATTGTGTTTTTGCTTTTTATCACTTTTTGAAAGCATGTATGCTGACATAACCTCTGGTTTTGGAAAAATTAAGCAAATTTTTCCAACCCAAATTCAAAGTGAAATCAAGTGTAGATACAAATAACATAGCCTTTAAAAAGAACAAAAGTTTTAGTAAGCGGATGGCAATTTAGAAAATTGTTTTAGAAAAGATAAAGGTAATTTGACGGCCTACCAAAGATTCACGATACTAGCTTAAAATTTCATACATTCAACTAAGCCTATCTGAAAGTGATTATCCTGAATTCCAAGTAGGACGGATCATTTGATATCAAAATTCGTATATTATTGAATTAAAAGTAGGCGGATAATATAATTATTTAGATAAGTGATCCCAAATTTCGCGATCTGTTTTAGCTACGGCTATGTGTTTTGCTTTATTCTCCTTAATATAAGTTTGTCCCAAAATATTAGAAATTTAAGTTAAACTCTTTAAAATCATATTAAGAATTCTAAAATGTCGATTCATTTTAGAACCCCCCACCTCTTTCACGCAAACAACCAAAGATATGGTCCCCAAAGATCGACCATATTCCAACTTGGTTGCATAAATTATAAATAAAGCAAAATATAACGTAAGCTCAAATACACTGAAGTAGATTGAAATAATATTTTGCAACCCCAAATGAGAATATTATAAAGCAGAAAATTATTCCCTTGAATTATATTTAAAAAATTAAGGTAGTTCAAAAACATAAGGGAAGAAATGACTCGAATACGACAGTATTCAACTAACAGTGTTTGATTACCTATTAAACAAAGGAACCAAGTATCGATTTTGAAATCCTTTCAACATCACAGTAGCTTGAGGAAAAATTTCATCTATCCACCTTTTCAACATTGATGAATGAGTAACAAATAATTTTCCCATCCTTTCCCCAGAGCACTTATAGATGTATTGCTGTCGGGTTGATTCATTCCATAGCTATCTGTGTTTAATTTGTTTTCTGAAGAGACAATCTAGAAAAAGAAAGCTGTAAAGCAGGGAGGAAAAAAAAAAAAAAAAGAATTCGGATCAATGAATCTGAGATCTCTTTGCTCGTATCGACATTTCAAGATTCTAACTCTATGTCTCTCTCTCTGTACTGCTAAGAAATTCTTTTGTCTGAAATTCATTTCACTTCGCCCTCACCCCTTCGAGTTTTAGGAAAATATATTTATATCTGACTTCTTTATGTTTCTTTTATACGACTTTGATTAAAGAAATCGGGAAAGTTATTCATCAAATGGAATTATTTCTTCGCTATTTTCAAAGAGGCGGGAGTTTCTATCTGCTATTTAACTTTTTTTAAATATATTTTTTTTCCTCTTCGCGTATCACTTTTTTTTTGAGTATAGCTTATTTAAATCTTTGAGATGAAATACGGGAACTTCTCGAATCTAAAAAGTCTTTTGGAAAAATTTAAGGAAGGGGAGGGGGCAGGGTGAGACATTTTAGAATATGATTCAGAGATTTTCTAAAAGTGAAATGTTATGATTGCTTCTTTTCTAGTTTCAGGTTTGAATTTTAAAATAATAAGTATTTTCTGGTATATAAATAATCTTGCATTTGTGATAACAGATTTCTTTCGGAAAATATTTTCATTAAATTATAAGCCTTTCAATTTTTAATGGCGAGTGAAAAGTAATATTATTGCTAGTGATAACTTAAATTTGAATAATACTAAAAGAAAAACTGCTTAGTGTTTTGTTAAGGTAATTGAAATTTGTATTTTGAAATTATATTACTGACACATTATTTATTTTTTTTAATGATTCCTTAAAATAATGATGAAGTGCTTTAAATTGTTATTTTAATGATTTGTTTTGATTTCTATTAAACTTTTAAAAATATATTGATGCGAAATTTATTTACTTACCCCATTAAAACAAAAATGTCACAAGTCTCTTAAATAAATAAAGTAAAAACAGAAAAACTTTAAAAGTAGTAAAACCAAAAAAACTTACACAGTTAAGGAAGTTTAACAAAATATAAATATATGTTAAGAAAAACTGCATAAAAAAATTAAAAAAATTATAGAAAATAAAACAAAAATCGTAGAAGACGAAACACAAAAATCTTAGAAAACAAAAATTAGATCACATAATTAAAACTATATCATATACTTATTTGTAAATATATACTGCATTAATATTAGTCTGCACATTTTTTTTGTATCAAATAAAGCTGTATACAAAAAAAAAAAGACTGTTATAAAAAAATTGAAATCGTTGGCATATCAAACTCAGGAAAGAATTTGATTTTAATTATTTGTATTCATCAATTGTTTTGTTATGATGCTGTAAAAAAAGTTGCATTGAGCATAAAATGTTATCAACAGATCCTGTTTTCAAGATATGCCGTTTCCTGTTATGTAAAATGACCGGAAAATACTTTCAAAGTAATTAATTTATCATTCTTCAATATTAACCTTGAAATACGACCTTCAGTCATTGAAACATGTAATCTGGTAGTTGAAAAAAAGTATAACCACAATCTTACTTAAATTTTGTCATTCTTAAGAGCACTTTATCAAATTTCTAATACTTGTGAATAACTGATTTACATATACAGTGAAAATCGTTTAACACGAAATTGAGGGGACTGGAATATTTGTTCGTGTAAAAAAAATTCGCGTAAAAGAATATTGCAAAATAAATAAATAAATAAAATAAATACATACATTCAACAAAAATAGGTTTATTACAGTGAATTTTATTTACATAAAAAAGCATACATTAAGGTATCAGACTACGTTCGAAACGTGGTTTTAAAAAATCGCATAAATGGATAATTTTCATGATATTTACTGTCACTTAGATTAGAATACATGTATAAAATTGTTTTAAGGACATTTTGACAAAAAAAAAATTATTTAAATACAATATTTCGGCCAAAAATTAACTTGGAATAACCTTTTTTCAAAATGTTCTCCTTTTGTGAAAAATGCTTCTATTACAATAATATTTTGCCTGTATATAGCTCAGACCTCTGTACAGAGGCTCAACTATAAGTTTTGAAAAATTCACATTATTTTCAGAGTTACAACCAATTGAAATAATTACCGGTGATTTTTTTCTTATAATTTCTCCCCTCTGTTGTCATAAAACATTGATAAACCCATTTCTAAGTTATATATTTCAAAAATTCCAGTTGAGCCTCTGTACGGAGGTCTGAGCTATATACAGGCAAAATATTATTGCAATAGAAGAATTTTTCACAAAAGGACAATATTTTGAAAATGGGTCATTCTATGTTCATTTTTTGTCAAAATATTGTACTTAAATAATTTTTATTTTAATGCTATTCTTAAAACAATTTTATATACACTTTCTAATTTACGTGACAGTAAATATCATAAATGTTATCCATTTATACGCTTTTGCGAAATCACGGTTCCGAACGTAGTCGGATACCTTTAATTGATTGAGAAATCTTCATCTGCTTCGATTGAGGTAAAATATCATTAGGACAATTGCTTCTGGTAGAAAAATTTCATGTTTTGTGTAATCTCTTGATCACAAGACTTGCAAGATACTTGTTTTCGGAGACAAGAATATAAGCTCTTTCTAGCTTTCAGTACAACGTTGGGGTGTGAGCCGGATATATTATCAATTATCATTGCAAAACTTTACGCGTTTCTTGTAATAATAGCTCATTTAACTTTACTATTCGAATTCCAAAGCGTAAAATCTCCTTTGAAAATACTAGCATTAAATGATACACCATAAGAATTAAAAATAAGTGCACATCAAAGCAAGAAAGAAAATATCAGAGTGTCGGTTGCGGCCAACTTTCTGTAGCCCTCACGTTGTATGTTAGTGAAATTATTTAAGTTAAAATAAACATTTTGTATAAATAGGCTTTAGTTTTTTTTCATCATTCATATCGATAAAAGTTCTAAAAGTGCTATTTATAAGAGAATATTTTTATTGACGTGTTTCATTGACGATTTTATTTTACATAATGAAGAACGTAAAATTCTCCCATTGTTAAAGCTTATATATATAACATTTGAACTTGTTGTTCTTAAATATTTTGTTTAATGATAATCCTTGTTGCTTCACTAAGTTAATGCTTCTTATACTTTGATCCTTTAAGCCTTCTACTTATGGTTTGATCCTTGAGCTCGGATGTTCTTTGTTTTAAGAACTGTGATGGTAGATACAGACAGTTAGTCCCAGGGCCTTTTAGATTTATTGGTTTTAAATCTTGCTTTTATTTCTGTTGTTCTAGATTTGCTAAATGTCGTTTTATAGAAGTTTCTAGATTTCAAGCGATCTCTTGTTAGAGTCTTTATTTTTTATAAGGCTACAAATTCATACTTTAAAGAAGTTTTTCTGTGAATTGCATGGGATCTTATGTTTTCATAAACATATACGCGTCAAATTCTATTATACTTTACTATTTTTATTTTTAGTCCTATTATATTAAATAGATAATTTTGTTAATAATTGCTTATTTACTTGGTAAATGGTCCTTCTCATACTGATCCTTTGATTAGGTATAACGCACGGACAAAAACTTTATATGTTTCCGAAATTTCATTTAATTTTTCCAGCTTATAAAGTTTGTTATTGGAAGGATGATTCAATATAAGCATTTTGTATTTGAAAGAGGTTACTTTTAAGACTCTGACTGGAACATCTGTCTCTCAGACGGAAATGATTTGCTTTGATGCCTGCAGATAACGCTATGGTCTGATTTTTGGGGTGGGCTGCCTTAAGATCTTTTGTTGGTCTATACCCAGTGAGAAGATCACGTGGTGGTACATGGCGATTTTTTTTCAACTCACAATATGTGTAATTTTTCTTATCTATCACCGTCTATCAGAACGGATATTCCTACAGTTTTTTAACGTTTGATATTATTATTTTTAATTACTTTTACATGAATGTATATATAATTTTTAATCAGTTTTTATAAAAATACTAGTCACAATTCTAGTGATTAAAATATATCATTTTATTTGAGCCATACTTAATCTCATGAGCTATAATGACATTTAAAACAAAAATTACGTATCCGTCTGTCAGACGGATTCTCCTCAGTGCAGCAAAAAAATGGATGTTCCGGCCAGAGGGTTAAATTCACTTAAAAGTGATAAAAAGAAGCCATTACTTCTGAATTAAAATTTACTTCACAATTGCCATAGATTCAAAATCAATCTAAAGCAAAACAAATTATCTTCAATATAAATTCTAAGCAATTAAAAGTTTATTTTTTTCGTTTTACACAGTAAAATAATTCGACAGTTATTTCAATCAAAGAAGTCATTAAGGTGATCTTCTAAATTTAGAGAAAATAATCGAAGTATTATATTTTAAACTAAAAATTACTAACACAAAGCCCACAAAAAATTTTTTCAACTACATAAATAGAAAAATAGGCTTAATATATATTTAAAAAATAGTGCAAAACATTAATAATATTTAGAATGAACGGGATCATACACAACTATTTTCTCAATTCTAACCATAGATTCTGAAATAACACACACAGTTTTTAATCGTTAATAAAGAAATTTATGTATATGCATATATATATATATATTAGAGCGGTGTACACAAATAAAATGTTACCACTTCTGTTTTTTTCTCTTTTTTCTTTAGCTAGAACTTATGTGATATTTTTCTTACAGATTGTTGCTAAACACTTTCTTCTTTGAAATAATGAAATTTAAAGAATATAAACCATCAGCAAATCAAAACATTTTTTAGATGTATGATTTGAAATGAAACATCATTTATAAGATGTGTAATTATTATTGATTAAATGTTGTTATGTAGAGGGAAATATATATATAGCACTGTAGGTTCTAGTACTTCTTCACATTTTTTTATTATACTATATATATATATATATATATATTATTTTAATACATTATAAGAACATTTTATCAATTTCTTGAAAATATAGTGAAATAAGCCAAAAAAAACGTTCAGTATATTAAAAAGGCAACGAAACTGCCAAAAATAAAAAAAAACCTGAAATAAGTTTGGTTATTGTTCCAGAAAGAACAAAAAGCATCACTTATTCACCACACAGTTTCAATTATTCAATAAACGAGGCTCCATTGCCATATGACATAAATGTATTAGCGCATTTTGTTACATTTCAGTACTCCCAGACAAGAGTACATAAATATTTAGTATTCCTCTAATTAACACCTTCATTTGCGGTAAATGAACGGTAATTTCCCCTGGGAAATTCTTCTAAAAGTAGGAAATGCTAGTAATACAATGTAAGTGTTTCAAATCCTTACCATGTTTTTACACTCAACAATAAACAACGAAGCCTTAAAAGCAGAAGTATCATTTTTAAAATCCAAATACTGTAAAATACATTTAACGCGAAGACGAAATATCAGTTAACACGAAATAATATAACAGTTCCAACAAACTACTCTACTATGTATTTTCATGCGTTTTTTTTCTCTTAACACAAAAAGAACATAGCTTAACACGAAAAGTTTTCCCTTATGAGAATGATTAAAATACGGAAAACACCAGCCACGCAGGCGAAATTTAAGAGGGATGTGAATCGAAAAAAAAGGTGTCTTCACATGTTTCCTTGAAAGGTGGGTAACTTGTAGTGGGCTTTATCACGCCTTCTACTAAAACTCTCTTGGGAAATCTTTGGGGCCAGAATGGCAATTACTCCAACCAACTCAAGAAGAGAACGCGACTATGCAGATGAGGAATGCGTTTATATTGGAGCTTTAGTATTCACGTAGAGTTCTAGGAGAAGTGCTAGGGGAGTTCTATGAGTGTTAAGGAAGTTCTAAGTGAATTCTAAGAAGGAGAGTTCTAAGTGAGTTCGAAACCAGAAGTTTGCTCATTTGCCGGATCAAGTTGGATACAGTATTATATTGACGATAGAAGGACTGGTAGCTGTTCGCCGTGGAATATCGGTAAGATAGATTATATTAAACTTTAATACTAGAGTGGATTCTAGTAAGTTAAGGAATCATATATATATATAGATCTGTGGTTTAATGCGTTATTTGTTAGAATTGTAGTTTATGTCATATCACTCCTGATCATTAGTCTCCTAGACTTGTGTTGCTTTGCTTAGTACAAATTGAGATGATAATTAACTAGTTTTATTATGGAAGCTATTAGTGGTCAATCTTTCATCCCCTCAACCTTAGGTCGCGTGGATGATGAAGAGATGATACCCACAGCTCGTGGGCTATCACAAACTTTGCTTTGAAATACCCTTGAAATAGCCAGTGACACGAGCCAATTTTGTTTATCTAAGCTACTTTCACCCTCCACTCCTAAATGAAATGAATGATACACAACTCCTGTTCCCACATCATCTGAAATAAGGAACATCATGAGAAGTATGCGCTGTTATTTACATTCGAATGGTGAAAGGAATAACAAAATGAAAGACATCGAACAATTTGTTGACAATTTGATGCCAAAAAGGACAATGCAAAAAAAATCATATTGTTTTCTAAAAACTCAAAAAATGTTTTGTTTTTCAAAAAAATTGAAAATTTGTATTAAATTTTTTAACCTTTTATGAAAGTTTTTGTTTCTTTGATTTTTATTAAATGCATGCATGTATACATATCTATGTAAAGAAAATGTACTCTTATTAACTTAATTTTATCTCTAATATATGTTTTTTCCCTTTAACACGAAAAAATATTTCAATCCACTTAATTTTGTGTTAAACGATTTTCACTGTAAATCAATTTCATTACAACTATATTTAATAATTTTATTTGTATTTAAATTTAAATCTAATACAACAAAATAACTATGTTTGAGTTTAAAAACATGTTCATTTTTCTGCAGGAGAAATAGCAAAAGTACTTTTACCTTATCGTGGGGATAGAAATCCTCTCATTCTGTAAATTAATTTATTAGATGTTATTAATTACATAGAGATAGAGAGAGAAAAGTGTCTTGGTTATTTGATTGTCAATTTAATTTAACCGCATTCTATCTGGTTAATAATTAATATGTATTAAACACTAGTGTTTTTTTTCGTTCAAATTCTTACAATTAAATGGAGCTTCTTAAATTTTATTTTAGTTTCTTTTAACTTGACGTACTTAGTTTGTCAATATTATATAAAAAATTATAACTTTTTTCTTAAAAACGTCAAAATTGCTAAAAAGAGGAAACAAATAATTACGTGGAAGGATTTTTGAATAATTCAATTTATCTATTTAGCTGTACATACTGCTCCAATTTCGTAATCGTTCCATTGTCGAAAAGAACACCATAAAAATAACCACAGAATCAGATCGTAGGGAAAAGCAAATAAAAAAAATAGTTGAAGAGAAAGCTGAAGAGGGCTAGGGAAGGTGTTGTGCAAGTATTGTTAAATCTGTAAAGGCTGTCCTGATAGAGGAAAACGAAAATATTTACTTCGGAACTGTTAAAGCATGGAAGGCTGTATATTGAATGGCGTTGTACCGAAATGATCACGTAGTTTGACATTTTAGTTGAATAGATGTTTACTCAAAAGTCTGCAGTACATTACAAAATACGTCTGAATAACATTGATGATAAAATTGTCAAGAATAGGAAAAAATAAAATTGTTCCAGGAATAATAATGTAATAGAGAGAGAGATTAAAAATAATGCAGAATTTTCAGCAACACTTTCAAAAAGTTAAGAAAAATAGTATATCAATAAAGTTATGGCTCATGGAATTTAGTTTCAAAATATTGAGATTAAAAGTGATTATGCTCGCGAATTTGTGGCCAACGTGTCACGAGTTCGAGCTCTAGTCCCGCTGAAGATCCACCAAGTAGAGGGGCTGATGCACGTTAAAGCTCTCTATGTTCAAAGTCCTTACGTTGAGGTGGTGGGGTAATTTAGAGAAGAGGGTGTTGTACTCGTCAATTGACCGAGGAAGAAATTTTAGAAGTACGTTGCCAATAGCTATTGTGTTGCTTCACAATGCGAAATTAATAAATATTCTCTCCTTTGTTGGTTTTGTTGGTAATATAATTTAACATAATTATTTTAATCTATATACCTATAAATTTGATAACGTCTTATATCAGACACACCTTTAATTAATTATTTGTTTTAATGAAATTTTTCTATGAATTTTTGATTCCTTCTTTTTATTTTGTTGTTGTATGCTTAAAATAATTATCCATTAACTCCTACGTTTTATTTGTAGAATAAAATTATGGGATAAAACAAATTTAAGTTTTATATATTTAAAGAATAACTAACTTGAATTCTTTTCATTAAAAATATAATGAAGTGAACAAGTTAAACATAAAAAATTTAGAACCTTTACTGAATATATATACCCATTTTATAAATTTTAAACAATAAAATTTCCAATAAAGTTAATACATTTATGGTCCACTGAAACATTTTTAAAGGATGCTTAACCCCTTACATTGTCGAAAATTAGCGTGTTTAACTATTTACTATATTTTTAATGACCTAAAAACGCTTCAGTATTGAATATTGAGCTAAAAAAGGCTTTATTAAATCACGTCGTTGAGCGAATATTATAAATAATTCGAAAACTCGCTGACGTGAAAGTATGAGAAAGAAAAGAATATATTAAAATGTAATAGCCTAATATCGAGACAGAGAGAATTCTTTCTCAGCATAAAAAAAAAGAATGTCTTTATCGGAAACAACAATTTTTCCCGCAAGAACCTACCCCTCTGTTTCATTTTTCCTGTGGATTATATTGCAGCTCTCTTGGTAATCCCTGCTTCGCGTGATAGGCTTCTATAGTGGAAAAAAAGCAAACTAATCTGAACATGCATCTACACAAGAATAGAGGCAATAAGTAGTTTTCAACACATATTTCACTGATCGGTATCTAGAGCTTAAAGTACTCGCTATCTTCAGCATCTCCTAACGTTCAATATTGTGATGAGTTTTGTGTAAAAGCCTCTCACCAAATTCCGTTGAGTATTTCATAAATTTAAACTGCAAATCTTTTGGCAAAAGGTGGTAAAAAATAAGAATATCTTATGTAAAAGGAAAAATGTACGGAGCGTAAGTTTTATAGAGTTCGAAATAGAGGAATAAAAGTTTTTTCAAAGTTAGTTATTTAGCTCTAGTTTTGAATTTCAGATTTAAATTTAGTGCAGTAAACGATAATTGATATACTTTGAAGAAGGTTGCTCTCATTTTAAAGCTACGAGAAAATCCTTCTTTTGCATTGATGAGATACGCATATATTTATGAAAAAAAATCCGATTCTTTTTGCGATAGCATTTTTATGTGTATAGATGGGGTTGGTAGGATTTAGAAACACATAGTCGCGCGAATTTTAAATTTAAAAAAATCGTTTATAATAGGCATACAGAAATATTGCAAAAAGGTTATTTTTTTGCGTCGCAGTTTTAATTCTTACTGAAGATACATTCATTCATACAGAATGCATTCTTACTATGTATTATGAAGAACTATGAAAGAGAAAACTCGGAGGTGATGCTACCTTTAGATATAGAACATTAAATGAAAAATATATCTTCACAGAATTTTGTTCAAATCTAAGTTTGAAATAATTCGTTCAAATAATGTAATAGAGGGAAGCACACACACAAACTACTATATATATCTAGCATCTTTAAGACAAAAACAGAAAAACATACGTATATCCAGCACTTTTAACACTTTTTAACACACACGCGTTTTACGCCAAATATAGAAATGATAGCTGTCCCCCCCCCCCAAAAAAATATAAAAGATTTCTATGTGTATTTAAATATTGTTTATTTAAAAGAAACCTCTCTCTCTCTCTCTTTTTGGAATATAAACATTCATTATTCGAGAACAAGAAAAAATCGTCAGATTCGCTTTCCGTGATATCCTCATGCACACATCATCGAATTTTATAATTCTTTT
Source organism: Trichonephila inaurata madagascariensis (assembly GCA_019973955.1). Classification (NCBI taxonomy): domain Eukaryota; kingdom Metazoa; phylum Arthropoda; class Arachnida; order Araneae; family Nephilidae; genus Trichonephila; species Trichonephila inaurata. Next base: position 190,852 of record BMAV01015718.1, on the reverse strand, counting down.
TCACCGCGCATCCCTATAATCCCAAACCAGTAATAATTAATTTTTCCTTATTATTCAATTAAAATGTATCCTTTGAGCAAAAAAAAACTTCCGAGAATGAGTTTGAAAAAACAACAACCTATAATAATGGTAGTTATTTGAAACAACTATTTACTTGAGTTTCTATAATGTATCTGAATAAAGCTTCCTTTCTTAATAATATGTTAGTAAAATATTTTTGATCTCTTATATCAAGTTTCCTATTTGAATTTTCCTAACCTAATGTTTAAGGTTCTCTCTTTTTTCTTTCATTGTATATAAGACGAAATCTTTCAATGCAACATGTAACTTCGTAACTAAGTATATCATATCCTAATAAAAACTCAATCAGCCAACAATCTTTTTTACCTCTCTTACATATTCACACAATTTCAAGTTTCCAGCAAAGTTTTCTCACCTAATTTGGACAGGAAAAAAAAAAGAAAGAAAACTGCCACGAAAGCCTTTTCTCCTTTTGTTTAACTCTTTTGAATCGCAATTATCATTGGAGTTTTCTTGCATTTGTTGCCTCCCTTTTCATTCAAACCCGCCGCCCCACAATGGGAAGCCATTTATTTAGATTAACTTCAACTTCTGTACTTCTCAGGTATTGGGGTCGGAGCTTGTGCAATAATCAAATTACCAAGCGCAAAGAACGAAGTTTCTCTTTCATTTAGCAGGTGGAAAGATAAGCCCCAGCCAAGAGCAAAACAATGCTTCTCTTTGTCCCCTTTACAAGTTTGTTTCAAATGAAATAAACTCAAAATCTAAGCCTCTTTACTGGAAAGAATTTATTACAGCTTTGAGACACTTAAGAACCAACAATGGAAGAAAGTATTTCGATGATGAATGACTTCTTGGTATGCAGCTTAAGTTGTCATTTGGTGAGAATGAGTTTAAGTATTAATTATTAAGTTTCCTCAGTGAAATAACTTCATACTGAGCAGACAGAAAGGCAGGGGAATAATTAATGCTTTAGGAGAAATATGAATTAGACCGTTTCCGAATTTAAACAAGACCCATTTTTCGATTTTCTATCGGTATGCGGTATTTATTAAAGATTTATGATCTAGTTAAGTATGAAATGCATTTTAAGAGTGGTTGAGTAAGTACGAAAATCTTATATTTGGATTGAATAATATGCTATTTAAGTATTCTTTATTGGAGTTTCACATTGGATTCTCTCATTTGAATATCCCTACATGGGATATAGAGGGCTTAGAGATGAATCTATGCAGTGGATCATGAAGAAACTACATTGATCAAAATATTATAATCCATATTAAAGGATTGTTAGTTGATAGTAAATACAAATACTTAAAATACACTTTTTTCTATCAATTATTGAGAGCCATATTAATTAATGTTAAATCAACATTTTAACAAAATATAAATATTTTAAAATGATATTACTTAAAAAATTCAGAAATCAAAGCACTAACCGTTTTACATGTGAAACCTTTACGCCAACACAAATTGTAAAGAATTAAAAATTTTAAATGCAAACAAAATAATGTAAGGACATAAGAAAGTTTGAAAAAATCTTATTGTATCTAACATTTAAAACCAGGTAAAGTTTTCTTTATTTATGACAAGTAGATATTTAAACATAAGCACAAAACGTTATAAAAAGTTTAGAATGAATCAAAAATATTGATCTGATTATAAAAACTTATTACAGAGTAACCGCTTAACATAATAATGTTACTTTTGTATCATTGGATAGGTCATCTGTAGTAGATTTTTTTAGCAGCAGATGTTGCAAATACTTCTTCAAGAGTAACTCAGGGGAGATTATTTTTTGACGAAAGGGCATCGACTCAAGGGAAAGGCCAATGTGGGCTTTGATTCCACAAAACGTAATTGCCGATTAATGTTCAACGTTCAATATAAACGTTGTTATGTACTTTAAGTATCACAAACAGTTTGGTAATAATTTTCCTTGAAAACTTTAGGTTCCCTCCTTATAAGGTGCATGACTTAAAATAAAAAAATACTTTGCGGGAACTTGAATACAACTTTCACATTCTCCGAGCTACCAAAGGGGAACACGTTGAAACTCACTAGGGTAAATGATCTTATAAAAAATTCGTAATATTTAAAAAATATTCAAGCAGGCATGAGTAATTATAGTAGATACAAAAAATATTTGTAATCGGGGCGAGACTTTGGGTTCCCTCTATACATCTTTTTTAAAAAAAATTGAGAGATCTCTATTTCCATTCAGCAAACTTGTATATATGACGCTAGACTAAAAACAATAAAACACAATAGAGCTATTTATGACATATTAATAAATCCTACTAACTAAATTAGCATAAATATTTAAGATAATAACAAAAAACTTCTTGTTAAAATATTAAAAAAAGCTGGTACATTTAGCAATTAATATATGTTGAATTATTTTTCGCAATATATATAAATCACGAAACAAATATTTATCTTTCCCAACACTATTGTAAAATGTTCTTAAAATAAATGATATAATATCCTTTTTATACTTTAACTTAAACGAATAAAACAAGTGACACTGTAATTTAAGAAATATTTTACCACATAAATTTTTTTATTATTATCTTAAACATTTATATATATATATATATATTTGCACAGGAGTTAAAATTTATGTTTTGAAAAACATATGGAAGGATACACTCGTTTTACCGTAATTGAGTTCCCTTAAAACGTGTAGTGTGTCAAAAGTTTTAGTGTAAAAAACAAAGCTTGGATGGGCAAAAAAAATCCTCTTCGTAAAGAACAAGTAGGATATACAAATTTTTTATCTTTCCTGTTGAAGAAAATATATTTGTTTTATTAAGAAGTCTCAGAAGTGATGAATTTACCACTTTAGATAATAATGTTTCTGAAAAA
>BMAV01015718.1:167414-180058 GCA_019973955.1 Trichonephila inaurata madagascariensis | reverse complement strand
ATGTTTATTTCATGTTAAAATTGTACCATTCACAAGCAATGCCACCCCTTACGTTATAATGACGATTCAATGAGATCTTGGCGAAATCTTGGCGGTAGAGCCAAGTTGGCATCATTTTTGGGACCATTTTGGTGTCATTGGCGACCATGTTGGCGAGATCGGAAGCCTCTGAAATCTTCTAGATAGTAGTAGATCTCTCCACTCGTGTTACGTTCAGTGACACGAGTGGTTATATTTCTGGAAGTTTCTGTCGCGTTTATAAATAAAGATGCTCGCCTGTATGGCGATGAGTCTTGATTAAACCAGCGAGTAGTGAGGATTGTTTTGTCTAGCGATTAGCTCGGCTGTGCTTGTGAATAATCTTTACTTACGTGTATTTATAAACACTGGTTATTGTGTTTGATTACTGTTGAAGGTGTGAAGATTTTCGGAGATTTACTCTGTGAATATTGCATGCTGAATCATGTATTTAAAGTATTGGATTTTTGTTAATAAATTCGCATCGCTCTTAAAGAACTGTATATTTTCTTTGTGATTGTTTTGCATATAATCCAGGAACCCTCGGATCTACGTAACAATATATATATATATGTGTGTGTGTGTGTACTTTAGTGCATGTATGTGAAAGAGCGTGTATTTGTATTTTGTAAAATTGTATATCAATATTATTTAATTTAAATTAACTTCTATTCTTTTTTTATTTTTAATGGGAGATGTAGGAAACAAAAAAAATTATTTCTACTAAGGATAATTTTGCATCAATGAGAATAATCTTTCAAAGTACATAGAGAAAAATGACGCAAATTTTTCTATTTGAATAGTAGAAAATTAAAAGTTTTGAAAAAATCTGTCTCGTGAGGGTTTTTCTTCGTATAATTTCCAACCATTTCTTACTCATAATTGAAATTATTATTACGAAAGAATTTCTGTTTGTATTATAAGAAAAACAACTCATTTTTGGAAAAAAAAATATATCATTAGCATTATTATTTTAGAGTGTTTTAAATTTCTTTTCACATTTAATAGAATATATTTTTCTCTTTATGCATTTTTAACATCATTTTTAAGCGATTAAACAGTCTGAAAAACAGTTTTAAATGTTTTAGTTTTACTTCTGAAACTGGATTTTAGATAACTAATAGAAAGTATAAGATATACATATGTATATGAAGGAAAGTTATAATTATTTTATAAGTCTTAAAGAAGAAATGGTTTATAGCATTTAAAATTTATTTTATTTGTAATAAAACAGTGTTAAGCCTTTCATGGGCCATTTATTTCTCTTTTGAATTTCTCGCAGTTTTACTATGTTAATTAACAATTGAACAATTGCATTTAAGGAAATATATTTTATTTTGCCGATTTTCATGCTTACATTTAAATTTTAGGGATGAGAAGAATACTTTCCAAGAAACCATTCAACGTTATAAAGAAAATTAAATTTAAAGTTGATTATTTGCCTTTTGAAAAATCTGGAAGCATGTTTCAACTCACAAAGGGACATCACATTCTGAACACATGTAATGGGTCGTTTTTTTCTCCTTTCAGCTACATTTCCTACATCGTTGAAAGTTGGAAACCATCTTTGTCATATGATTTCCATCACTGGCTAAGCGCACATCATCCGGAACTACGCACTTTGATTGGAAACAAGCAAGACTTCCTTTCCTTTTTCTTGAGAAATATCCGTCTATTAGCTGACGAGCTAATGTTATATGGAATGTTAGCTGGTGTAAGCTTCTGTTTCTTTTGTTCACTTGCCACATTATAAAACTATTCATGATGGCAAGGTCAAAAGGAAAGTAAAAGATACGATGCTACCATTTTACAGATCTTTTCTTTGATCGAAGCCATCAACCCCTCCGATGACATCGTTATAAACTGCAACAGCTATAAATGACAAGATACTTCTTCTTCAGTACCATCTCTTATTGTCCGATTTACAGATTTCATAATCACTGGATAATGTGTGGTAGCACAAATCTGAAGAAGGAATACGTTTTCCTATCGTTGTAATAGCAAGGCCGATATGTTATAATGGGTTTTGCGCTTCCCACAGTTGTATTTTGTATTATCATTTAGATGGGAAGTATTCTTCCCAAGGGCCACGAAAGTGTTACATAAATTGTGTAGTGAAAAGGGAAATATAATGAAAAATATGAGTAACCGTATTGATAGTATAAAAATACACATATCATGTTTTCTAATTGATGCCAAAGCACACATAATTTTGTTCCAGAATTAGTTTCGTATAAATATGTGTGTTACACGTGTGGTCTTAAAATTTTTGAAAAATTATAGCGTAATTAAGATAAACGTTAGTTTATTATTTTCTTCAAAATAAAAACAAATAAACATTGGTAGAAATTCAGTGAATTTTTTCCAACGTTGACTTATGAGTACTCCAAAACTAAAAATTTATAAAACTAAGCGAGAGAGAGAGAGAACATCGGCATTCTAATTTTTGAAGCACTGATTTTAGTTTTAATGTAATACTTAAGTCCATTTTTATTGTAAGATTAGGCGTGGGTGCTTTGGTAATTCCCGAATTTAAAATGTTCAGGATTTAACAGAAACTGAAACTCTTTCTTTTAACAGTGAATTCATTTTGCTATTCTAATCTGATTACGAATGTCAATGTCAATGCTTTTAACTATAATGCATGAATTGTTCAATTTCGAGCTGTTCAAAACTAATTTCTTTAAAGTCTTAAGATTTTTAATGCTTGAGACATGTGTAAAAAACTAATATAACTTTCGCTATTTTTTTTATTTGTTCATGCTTACATTCTGAAGAATTTTTAGTAGGGAAATACAGGTAAAAGTTACCGGAAATAAAATAAGTAAAATTGAAATCCAATTATTTCCCCTTCTTATATAATTGAATTTTAACTCATAATTGGGCTTTCGCTTATTCACATTTTTTGATACATTGAATTAAAATAATTTTATACATTTTATTTATTTTTCATGCTTAGTTTCTTCACGCTTTTGATTCTATACGTATGTAATCCTCTCTCTTTCTTCATTTTATCCTGAACTGCAAGTTACCAATACTTAGAATAATTTGATTGATCAAATACTTTATAAACAGTTTTCTTCTATAAATATATTTTGAATTCATGCAGAAAATTTTAGAAAAAAATAATTTTAAATTAAGTATAAACAAAAAGATATATTTTTATTTAACATATAAAGTTTTTATTATTATTTTTTTACCTTTGTGCTTTTGTGAAATCCTTCTTCTGCATAATTCTTAGGTTTTTTTTTTGTTAAACTACTCTATATGCTAAAGGTGTTTGGCTTGTTAACGCAAATAATGTGTTATTTCTTTTTTTAAAATAAATTACTTTAAATGTATTAATGCATACAGAAGTATTTTCAAAAAATAACTTAGTTTTGATTTAAATATAAAATTGTGACTAAAAAATTAATTAATTATATAAATTAAAATGTTCACTTGAAAATTTGCTTACACCTTAACTGCCACCAGCGTATATGTACGTCTCATTCAACTGGTACGTTAAATTCCTTCAGACGTATAGGTACGTCTTTCCAAAATATTATTCTTTACTTTGTGATGCTATCAGTAAAACTATTCCGAAGGCTAAATGACCTTGACAGTGTTTGGAGGGACTTACTTTTTTCAGAGAAAAACTTGCTTATATGTACTTCCCACCCCTACCCCAATACACCGCACACGAACACCCACTAAAAAAAGGTGGCACTGGGGACGAGTCGCGTAACTTTTAATCGGCAGTTCAGGGGTTAAAAAAATATATGACCCTAGACATTTTATTAAAAAATGAGAGAGAGAGAGAACAAGTGTTTACATATAATTCCTAAGATGAAATTCTTAAGGAATAAAAATAAAAGAAATGTGAAAATCACATGAATGATTTCAAAGCGTAAATTTTCCGTATAATCATCAATTAGCTCATTTCGACTAATTATTTAAATAAAACCAATTGATCTTTAATTTATACAGCTGACACTTTTACTTCGCTGAACATTGAAATAAATGTAGAGAAACAGGGTGTTCTTTAGCAGGTAATCATTAAATATCTTCACGGTGTGTTAATGTTAATCATTCTGGTTCTTAAAGGGGACACATATTACGCTAATACTCACCAAGAATTGGCTTTTATAATTTCTGTTTATTGTGTGTCTTTTTTTAAATAAACAGAATTTCATAGCTCTAGCTACATTCTTTTACCGATTTATTGAACTTTTTTTATTAGAGTGAAGTGGAAACATTAACGTCGTTTGCATATTATGCAGAAGCTATCGTAGGAATCTAAGCAATTCCAATTTATTTTAACCCCTTACAGGTTCATTTTCTTTCTGGATTATGGATAAAAAAAATGTCAGTTTCTTATGCATATCTTCAAACATATCTTTTTCAGCATAGTAGCACCATTCGCGTACAAAATTTCCTACAAATTAATGTAAAAAAATCTATTTAAATAAATGAATAATTTATCTGTTAAGTTGCCTTTCTGCACAGCAGATATCATTAGACTTTGGAGTCAATTCATATTAACTATAAATATAAAGCTTAGAATACCTATCTTTTATCTTGAAATGCAAGTTTTATTTATAACTTTTGCACTTACATAAATGATTATTGAAGTATTAATCAAGATTTAATCATGCATGATAAAAAAGAAAACACGTTGATGCACATAACCCAACATCGCTATCTGTAGAGTAGAATGTTGTTTCTCTTCTTACCTTCTTCCTTTTAATGTCTCTCTTTGTGCAGCGAATAATATCACTGTCGTGTTGGATTAGTTTTCTTCTCTGTTAGGAGAATATAGTGAACAAAGTGTCTTTCAGACAAGAGTGAAAGGAATTGCTCAGCAGAAAGAGACATCCTCTTTTTACAAAAAATTCCACCGAGGGGTACTTTTCAATTTTTTGAAACCATAAAAAGCTCATGTGAAATAATTCGGGAAAGAACTATTGTACAGTGTAAATCCTACCAATGCCGAGTTACCCTCGGGATGAACCCGGAGGCACGTTTTCCATGGCCGAGTTCAGCTCGGGAAATGCCGGAAAGGGGTTAATGAGCAATTCTACAGTTTGATGCTTAGATAACATTAGAAGTGAATGTACAGACTTGTTTATATACACGAGGCACTCTCTCTCTCTTTCTATTTTTTCCCGTATGCTAAACCATTTCATCAGTGTAAACAAACCTTTTAATTCAAGATATCCCCAAAGTTCATTTACTTGTTACTAAATATAATATAAATATTTTTCTAAGTATTTATTTTTCTCCATTATTAAGGTATCCGACTACGTTCGGAACTGTGATTTTGCAAAAGCGTGTAAATGGATAATATTTATGATATTTAGTGTCACTTAGATTAGAATACATGTATAAAATTGTTTTAAGGACATTATGACAAAAAAAAATCATTTAAATACAATAGTTTGGCAAAAAATGAACTTAGAATAACCTTTTTTCCAAATGTTCTCCTTTTGTAAAAAATGCTTCGATTGTATTAATATTTTGCCTGTATTCAGCTTAGACCTCTGTACCGAGGCTCAACTACAATTTTTGAAATGCATAACTCGGAAGTGGGTTTATCCATGTTTTGCGAAAAGAGAAGGGAGAAATTTTAAGAAAATATGCCGATAATTATTTCAAATGATTGCAACTTTGAAAATAATTTGAATTTTTCAAAAATTCTAGTTGAGCCTCTATACAGAGGTCTGAGCTAAATACAGGCAAAATATTAATACAATCGAAGCATTTTGTACAAAAGGAGAACATTTGGAAAAAAGGTCATTCTAAGTTAATTTTTTGCCAAAATATTGTATTTAAATAATTTTTTTGTCATAATGTCCTTAAAACAATTTTTATACATGCATTCTAATCTAAGTGACACTAAATATCATGAAAATTATACGTTTATGCGTTTTTTTAAAATCATGGTTCCGACCGTAATCGGATATCTTAAGTAAATTTTCGTTACCTACATGCCAAAACGAGAACGTCCAGTCTTAGTTCGTTAAGATTGCTAAATGATGGTTTGATGAATGTTTTCGTAAAGAAACTGAGTTTTGTTAACGCTAATTCATATATATTTCATCAGAATTAAAGATTGAAATATTAGTAGCCAAAATTTAAAGGTTAGATAAACATTGATTTAAAGCCACTTTTTATTTGATAACAAATGTGCAATTTATAGAAAGACTGCGGGTTTGGGTGAGAGAGAGAGAGATGAAAAATTTGGTGTGGCACTTGTAAATCTTTGAATTATTGTTGAAATGCGATGTAAAAACTGTAATTTATACAATAATTTTCCATATATAGAATATTACTTGGCCAATAATTCCAACAATTTACACTTCCAACTGGAAAAATGCGGATACTTTCATCAGGTTATCTTACCTCGTACAGTGGCAAAAGCTATTGATGTCAAACAGGAGTTTTCAAAGATACATAAGATGAGTAACACAGAAAGAAAATGAAAGATTTTACAGCATCAATTGGGACGAATTCTCAAAAGAAACACCAGCAAAACAAAGAGGCAAGTTACTACTGATTTCTACGCGGTAGTTTGTAAACTAAGTGTGTGACATCTCTCGCGTTCTTCTTCTAACATAACCCCTACGTTCTTTGACGGCCACGATTAATGGCAAAACTTTTCCAACCCAAATCCAAGAAGTAAAATGAAGCATAGATGCAAATAAGATAACCTTTAAAAGGATAGAAAGTTTAGTGAGCAAAAATGGCAATTTAGAGAAAGCTCAGTTCGGAAATGAAAAAGCGTGGATCGACGGTTTAGAATCAAGACGCCCACCTCGCTAATCTATACAAGGTGCATACTATTGCACACGATCCCATCAATTTACCGGAAAGTAGTTGAATCATTGAGTATTCAACCAAGGTAGAGAGAATATATTCTGAACGCTAGTATATTATTGAAACGAGATTAGGTGGATCTAATTAGTTATATTGATAAGTGATCTAATTGCGCGATCTGAGTTAGTTAAAACGGCGCACTTTGGTTTATTCTCACTTAATATAAGTTTGTTCGATATCTAAGTAATTTAAGTTAAATTCTTAATAAAAGTCATATTAAGAATTATAGAATGTCTCATCCGTCCGAGATAATCCCACACCTCTAACTTACGCGGAAACCCCAAGACATAGCTATCGACAGATGGCTATATCGCAAGTGTTGGAAAAAATCATTATAACATTTTCAAATAGGAGAAATGGGCTTATTTTAAACTAACAATAAAAAATATCATTTATTTTTGTGGGACTGGCATAACTGTTATCAACGGAAAAGCAAGAAACATGTAGCATGTGCAATTGCTAGAAAAAATTGTATATACTGTCAAAAATTGTCGAAGTGACTGTTTATTAGTGTCCCATCCTGAAATAACACAGATGCTGTTGGTGAATTAATGTAAAGAGACGAAAATGACGCATGATAGTACATCCCCACTAGAAGACTAGTGTGTGTTTCGTGAGATCGTTTTTAAATAAAACTAAAATAAAGGATAATACAAATTTAAGGTATCCGACTACGTTCGGAACCATGAATTTAAAACAGTGCATAAATGGATAATTTTCATGATATTTAGTGTCACTTAGGTTAGAATACATGTATAAAATTGTTTTAAGGACATTATGATAAAATTAAATTATTTAAATGCAATATTTTGGCAAAAAATTAACTTAGAATAACCTTTTTCCAAATGTTCTCCTTTTGTAAAAAATGCTTCTATTGTATTAATATTTTGCCTGTATATAACTCTGACCTCTGTACAGAGGCTCAACTATGAGTTTTAAAAAATTCAAATTATTTTCAGAGTTACAACCATTTGAAATTATTATCGGCGTATTTTCTTAAAATTTCTCCCTTCTGTTTTCGTAAAACATGGATAAACCGACTTCCAAGTTATGCATTTCAAAAATTCTAGTTGAACCTCTGTACAGAGGTCTGAGCTGAATACATGCAAAATATTAATACAATCGAAGCATTTTTTACAAAAGGACAACATTTGGAAAAAAGGTTATTCTAAGTTCATTTTTTGCCAAATATTGTATTTAAATAAATTTTTTGTCATAATGTCTTTGAAACGATTTTATACATGTATTCTAATCTAAGTAACACTAAATATCATAAATATTATCCATTTACACGCTTTTGCAAAATCACGGTTCCGAACGTAGTCGGATACCTTAAAATATTTTATACCTACAGACGCCAGTTGGTAACGCAATTTATATACAAAGTGTCGCTGAATTTGACCGAAATATTAAGAGGGATGATAGTGGGCAACATGGGGAAAACATATCAAATAGTACATGAGGTCACAAACCCAGTTCATTCGGTGAAAATTGCTATAATAGCAGCCATCAGGAGGAGGAATTGCCAGACGAGAAGGATGACCAAACGAATGCAAGGATTTGATTTAAGAAACCTTCATGAATGCAAATTTTCTACTTTTCTGGAGAAAATAAAAGTGGGAGTACCGGTCACTGCACACTGGAACATGTGATTCATACATGATGGTACACCAGCACATTTTTCGATTGTGAGGCGTAACTACCTCCATACTACATATCCCGGGAGGTGGATTGGACGCAGCGGACCAATTTCTTGGCCTCCACGCTCCTAGACCTTAATCTGTGGTCGTGGGCAGCCTAGTGGTTAGAGCATCGGACTTGTGACCGGAAGGCTTGGGTTCGATGCACGATGCCGGATGCCACCAAATACCCTCTGAGTACACACGGAGTAAGTGCTCGTTAAATCAGTGAGTCCAAAAGTCTTGTGGGCTGAATCAAGAGAATATTTCCTCCTCCTTTCTGTTCCATGCCTAAATTGTGGAGGTGGAGATCGGTGGTATCGTCATCTAATGTCCCTTTGGGAATTTTTCAGAGATAAATCGTACTGTCCCCTGCATAGTGTTCAAGGCCAACGATTAGGGATTAGGCGTACATCCAGCCCCTTGCCACGATGAAATTCGTGGGCCTCTATCTGACTACGTCAGACAGGTGGCATTATAAACAACAACAACATACCTTAATCTTATAGAATTCTTCTTCTAGGGTCACCTGAAATCACTTGAGAATCAGACGCCGGTGGCTACAGTTGAGTATCTCTGGTCATGGATCATTATCACTTTAGCTGATACCGCAAGCACACCGAATTTGTTTTAGCGCGTCCGACATTCCTTCATCCTTTGGTGTCAACTTTGCTATGACCAACTCGTTCACAACTTCGAACGATTCCCGTGACAATCACTTGTTGCATTTCTGACTTTGAACTGTGATTCATCGTTCGCATTGCAAACATGCTTTACGTCCAAAAAATCTATTTCTTACCTTTTATTACCTCTTTTCATTCCACTCGACATCATACTCTTCATAACTGTTTTTGTGACTCCAACTAAACGCGGTTTGAGACTCCTGTGTTCTATGTTGATTTGTCGTTTTGATGCTACTTACTATCACCCCTCTGAGTTTTTCGTTTGAATTCGGCAACACCCTGTATATTGCAATCCTCCACCCCCTTTAATTTTAACATATTTCTTTTCTAATCTATGACAAATTAGGAGGAATTTTGTTTTTAAAAGAATATAATTTGAATTAAAATAGACAGAATATAAATACTAAGTTTTAGTTTCTTAATTTATTTTATTTGGCTTCCAAAACATTTTTCTCTGCTTTTCCTTTTTTATGTTGGTCACGTATTTAAATCGCTACGGCTTTTTCGTAATAAGAATAAATTTTTAGAATTTTTTCTGGTGGTTTTGTGTAACATGTTTCATAATTCTAAGAACGAAATAAAAAGAAACTGGATGAATAGTTATATTTTTTTAAAAAAAACAACCTCCGGAATAATAGTTAAAGTTTTCTTTTAGTGTTTTTCATTGTGTCTGAGAAAAAAAAGGGAAAAAATATAGCACCCCTAAACTAATACATAAAATAGTGAGGCGCATTTATAAGAATATGAGATGAAATGTATACAAATATTAAAGTTTGTGGATGTAGGGATTTTAAAATATTGAAATGTTCTGAAAAATGTAAAATATTTTCAAAAATTGTTTGCTTGAAAATGTTGTTTTTCTTTTGAAATGTATATTTCATGTACGTTTCAATATGGAATATGTAAACTTCTTAAAAATATCTAAATAAAAAAATTGCTTCAGAATTTACCGTGTTCCCATAAGAGTTAAAATGAATAAAAAATGATTTCGTATTTTTAATATTGAATTATATACGAGGGGGTCTTCCAGAAGAGTAAGAATATTTTTAAAAAATAAATAAAGAAGCATACCGACAGCAAAAATTATTCAAAAACTCACTGTACCTTACACTATTTTCCACCACAGTCACCATAGCTGTCAAGACACTTATCACAAGCTAGGATTAATTTTTCGTTTCCGAAGTTCAGCCACCAAAGATTTGAGCCAGGATATTATTTATCGTTTGAGATCTTAATCATTCAGGAACAGTTTTTCAACCAAATATTCCTTTAGATTCGAGAATAAATAAAAATCACTTGGTACCAAGTCAGGACAGTAAGCATGATATCCAAAAGCTCCCCACTTTAGATGCTGAAGTCTCGCTGTGATGATGCTTGAAGTCACGGTTTGCATGGACCAAAAATTCAAAAATAACATTCCACATCTCTTGGTATGGATGGTGTGTCTAAGTCGTTGAAGAATTTTGATAGGCCAAATACTTTGTGCATTTAGAAAATGATACTATGCTTTTCACATATTGCAAGATTTTGGATGTGTGCTGCCTTTAAAATGTTACAGAATAAAAATGCATGATCATTCAGCACTGAAGCGATAGTAGGAGCTAACTGGTGTTCATGGGTTTGCGGTGATGGTGGTAGGGGGGAATCTTTGCCGGTCGCAGTGCGCAATTTTTTGGTTCACCCTTTTATTACTAAAGTGGTGTTAAAATTAATAAATCATTTTTTTTAACTCAGATTCAATTTAATATCTAAATCTATCAAAGTAAAATAACTTTTAAATAACACTTATTTGTTTATTTTTCTGATAATAAACATCATACCTATTATAAATATAACATAGCGTGGCGAGTGTTAATGATTTTTCATATTTAACTATTAAATTATGAGCATTTGGCCCAGAGTATAAATGACTGCAGAAGAGTTTGGGTGGATGAGGGGCCATCTTGTTGCAAGTAATCCGGTTTACTGTACATTAAACACATAGAAACAGAAATGGACGACACAAAACACAAATAGGACATACGCGCATCACATGCTTACGAAGACAAAAAAGACATACACGAGCTGCTTCTGGGTACAACATGACGAAGACAAAAAGAGGGAATTTCCAAAGTATCGTGGGCCTTTTATATCAAGCGGCAAACGGAAGTTATAAACGTACGTGCAAACAGATATCGTACGATAGAAAATTACGTAAGCTTATCGTAATTGTGATTTGTCCTGTTAGGCGGTTAGCTAGTAATTATTTACTAGCGAGTCCTGAAGGCCAGGACCAAACAAATAAAAGTTTCTTAGAAAAATTAAACGGAATTATTACATATATGTATACAAGAGACATAACAGAGTGGAATACATAATAATGGAAATGTAATCTTTCTTTTATGTCAGTGTTTTTTTTTTGTTTCTAGATAAATGAAATAATTGAGTTATATGAAAGTATTGTCATGCATTTAGTGCAGGGAATGAAGTTACTTGAGGTGGATGATGCCTGAAAATGTTGGTACGTTACTCTCCCACTTTTCTTTCAAATTTTACTCAAAGCTATGTAAGTACCTTTATTGTCTCAGTTATATTTAACCTGCAGCATTACTATTTGATATACTTGAATATTCTTTAATTTCTATATGATTCTAAGCAGCATTTCAGCTCTCTCAACATGAATTTACAAACTGGAAAACTATAACATTGAAATTCAAAAAAAAAAAAAAAACTTCAGTTTATAGGCGTAAAATGTTAAATTTCACATCTTAATATTTGCTTTGTTAGTACATTATCTGATTATTGATGAAAAAAAGCATTTGTTAGTAAATGAAGGATGCATCATATATTTTTTAAGTTTTTAAACCATTTTAATATTCTTATCTTCATAATGTTTTATAAAACTGTCTACTGTGCATTTTTTTCAGTGATTTACATATGAGGGAAAAATACACAATTTTCTTCTGACTACAGGAAAAAAGAAGTATTTGTATAAAAATTAAATTAGTAATCGGATCGAAAATAATTTATTTTCAATATTTTTTTCTTTCTTTTGAAAGAAAATGAAACAAAGCTATCTTATTTCTCAAAAATTGCCTTAAAACCTACAAATATCCGATAAAATCATTCTACCTGGTAAACAATGCACGCTAATACATCATTTAAATTCAGTTTCCTAATTGTGTTTCTGATACATTTTATCCACTTAAAATTTGTTTTCAAAAACTATTCAAATTTTGTTTCATTCGTTTACATTTTCACTTGCAAATTTTTGTATTTACGAAGCTTATATTTTCAAAACATTTAAAAGGAAAAGTTCAATGTTATAAATTAGATTAGGATAGAAATTTCTCTTTCCTTGTAAAATAAATATTTTTCACAATTTGCTTTTTTCTTAAATCTGTTTTATTTATGCAGTTAAAGTATT
>BMAV01015718.1:142387-167304 GCA_019973955.1 Trichonephila inaurata madagascariensis | reverse complement strand
TTAACGAATTTATCGTGATTGAACATTTTGCTCGTTAAATCGGGGTTATTCCTTAGATAGGGGGCCGAGAAAAATGCAAATATTTTGCTCTTACTTTTTGGAAATTCTATAATAACCAACCACACCAGAAAATATCGATAGCTAGAAATTACAAACTTTTCAACAGTTAAAAATACTATTAGTGAATTTTTATGCATTATTTAATTGAAAATTTTAAGATACTGGCTAACAGATTATTTAAATTCTTGATTAACTTTTGACTCGAAGGAGTTCTTTTTTCGGCTTTGTGTATAGAAGAAAATACTGCTTTATTTACATCCTGCTGCAAAAGGTACTTTTCACAGTTTCCAAATAATGTAAGACAATAAAAAACGTAAAGTTTCGGAAATAATTTCATTACCGATTTCTGTATAAGAATCGCTATTTATTGGCTCCGACAAATCAACAATTTCCTCAACTTCAGTTGCGCAGGTAGGCCGTCATCAAATGTATCATAATCGAAAAAAAATTGTAAAATATCCCCTGCGTTGTGGATTGGAGTGAGATAAATTACTTTCCTGTCCTACTGAAGACTCATATGATAGGTTACAGTCATAACTCATCTACACCTGTAACGTTTGATACCGATCTTCACCATTTGCAGTAGAAATTTGCTGTCTGCAATAAAGTCTTTCTATTCCGGACAAAAAGGATATGTCATTTGAAAAAAAAAATCCAATTTTTCCTAATACACACTAGTAAAAAAAATTTTTCCAACTGCTGAAATAATTCTTTAAATCGGGGTTTATTGTTTGTAAAGTAGGTATTTTTGCCTTCATTTTAATCGGGGAAAAAGAAAAATTCCTTTAATCTCGAAATTCGTTAAATCGGGGTCTGATGTGTATGTATATTTTTTATTTATTTTTAAGGAATGATAAAGAGATGAGAGAAAAATCCTTTTAAACGTAATATTGAGGTATTTTTACGTTTAAATGTATTTCCTTTTATTTTTGTAGATGAGAGTTTTAAAGACAAAATACACTTCAAAATTACATGAGCATTCTGAAGTGCAAAAGTTAAACACAAATTCGTACAAGGATAAAAGTTCTATGTTTTAAACATATCTTATATATAAGTTATGAGAGAGGTAAGTTTGCCACTGATTACCTAAACTGAAAATCCATACCTGTTACGTAAATTATTCCCAGAACCATAGATTCACGAAATATCCTAAAATCTGTGCGTAAATGCATTGTGAACATTTAATGGAACATGGATAATTTACGATATCTTTAGTGGAATATGGAACTAACGTGATATATTACTATAAATTGTGTGTGTGGTGTGTGTTGTGATATTAAAATAGCGTTTTGGCATACGAATATTCTGTCTTAAAATATTTGAATATACTTATAAGATGGGAACATTCATTAAATTTTGAATGTTAATATGACAATTTTTTTTAAATATGCTGTGTGTTAAAAAAAATCCATTGTAGAAATAATTTTTTGTTTTTATTATTAACTAGCAATAAATTTTTTTTGTAAATTTAAAGTGATTTTATTGATTTTTAAAAATAATACATTAATGAATAATATGTCTTTAAATATCCTGTGAAATAGTTATACGTATTTTGATTAATTACGATTTGAAGAAATACGTTTAATAAGAACCGACATATTTTTCATGGTAATTAAAACGTCTTAAAGCCATGAAAAATCTTTCTAAGCACTTTATTTTTGAGAATTGTTATAAATCAACTCGCGTATTTAAGTACTTATTTTTTGTAGGCTACTTAAAAGTTCCTTATCATCCATTAGCACTATGTTTATCTTTGTATAATAGAGAAAATTAATTTTATGTTTTTCAGAATTATAATGCTGAATAATGTGCTTTTAGTTTATTACTCGTGCTATATATTTTACTACATTAGTTAATTGTCAAAATAGTTAAAATAAAACATATACATAGAGGAAACATAATAAATTATAAACAATCATATAAAAATATTTTTTGCTTTGTTATTTATATATAACTGAAATATAATATAGCTGCATAAATCAGTCATTACTATAAAAATAGAGATGTTATCTTTTAACAACATCTAAATTTTTGTTACACTTTTATTTTTTTATATCGTAAGATTTCGGAAGAATATGTGTAGTATAAATAAAAACTTTCAAGAAATAATATGTTAGCATTATTTGTTGAGATAAATTAAATACAAGAAGGAAAATATTGAAACATGGTTTAGAAAAGATGAATAAAATCTATTTTCTAGCTCACATATATAGATTGAATACAGTAAACCCCATTAATCTTATCCCGAAAGCGTTCCTAATATACTTTTCATAGAATTTATCACCATAAACCTTATTTGTATAATTTATTATTATACATATTTATGCGCATATATCTCGAAGTACATTTATTCGCATGTATTATAATATTTATATATTCATAAGCAGTGTTGGATGTCACGACGTGCTTTTATTTTAACATATTATAATACACCTTTGTGAACTGAGTCACAAATGATGTGATCTTGAATATAAAATTATTTAATATAAATGGAGAGTTACGTGAAATCGTTTTCATTACAATACATTTAATGTATTTAACTTATAAATCAAATCCAAATGAAGTCAACTCACCACTGCAGCTTCATTCACGTATGTAACATTATCCATTTTTAGATAAACAGGTACGTAATGAGTCATTAAATACCAGAGGATAGAATAATTATTCTTAATCAAGTTGCCTTATCATGTATCCCCGAATATCATTAATTAGCAAAACTGTATCCAGTTTCCTGAATGAACACAGTCTCTAATTAAGCATAAAAATTACTATTTAAATTCATTCCACAACATCCCTTAAATATATACAGAGAAAACTTTGTTAATCATAACGCGAAACAGGAGCTCAGCGCTGGAATCTTAATAGAATCGTCATAAACTTAACAAAATGTGCATATGTATGAAGATTGAAACCTGGACCTTCATGCTCTGCATCGATATCTCTTCAAGAGCGTAACTTTCTGAAGCGTTAAGCAAATTGAATGAGATATATCAGTCACGGTTAGAATCTCAGAGGCCTTGTCAAAATCTTCTCTGATACTGAGGTTTGTGATTTCATGAATAGGCAGTCAACAATTCATTTTGCGTAGCAACATATGCCTTTGGAGGAGGGGGATTCGAGTATATGATTGATTACTGCTCTGCACGTACATCGGAATTCATTCTCTGTATGCGATTGGTCAAATCAGTCATAAGTGTTGTTCATGTTCATATATGCAGTCCAAACATTGCGTCTAAGCATTGTTGGCTGTGGCTTGAAATTCAATATACAAACTAATTCAAGATATACGAGATGGCTATTAAATATGTAGATATTATCTGGTGGTATAATAATGCTGGAATTTTGTACAATAATGATGTTTGACGGTTCGTATGTTAAAGTATTTAATAATTACTACTTATGTAATGAAAAGCTTGAATACAGAGATGAAAGGGACATGCAATGAAAGGGGATAAATAAAACCGAGAATTCCTGGTGTTTGATGAATTATTTCTGAAACGGAATAAAATAAATGATGCAAAATTTAGTGATTAATAATGCACTTCTATTGCAAAATTGTTAAGAAAAAATAATCTATCTTACAAGGCAATAGCGCACACAGAAATTTTTCAAGGGGAGGGGGGGGGGGCCCGGGCCGCAAGTCCACTATTCTTGTATCAGGCTTCTTTTAATTTTGTCGATTTTTGGAAACAAAAACAATAAAAAACTAACTATTGAATAAATAATTAGCATTAATTAATAAAATTAACCATTAATAACAAATACTTAATTAAATTTTACGTACTGTATACTTAGAATTATAATCAATCGGAAAAATAATCAAGGGCTTTGGGAGGGGTCCAGACCCCTAATACACCCCCCTGTGTGCGCCACTGTTACAAGGTCTGTTATATATTTTAATATACCTCATTATTTGGTGTAAAAACTAGAAAGGTTACGGTGCAATGCTCTATAATAGAGCAAGATCTCTTAATCAAAGTATGATCTTAGTTAAAACTCACTTCAAATTACTCTATATTCAAAGCTTATGAAAGATATTTTGAATTCAAAAGTATAATTTCTGCTCCCAATATAACTAGTGCTTGAGGATCGAAAGGAATTTTATATTTTCGGGCTATTTGAAATAATTTATTAAAGAATGATATTTTAAAATTCAGTTTTAAATCCTTGTTTGTAACTGAAATAATTATATCTTGCCAGTCATGCTTCTTATAAAATAGAAACGACTTAAGATATACAGTTTCCTAATGATAATAAAATATAAAGATTTAATTATCAGTAAAAATGATAATAAGTTTTAGTGTTCAAGGTTAAATGGTACGATTTTAAAAAAAATCTTTGGCTTAATGGTTTTCAAGGATATTTTGGTTCCATAACATGTATATGTATTTTACAAGGCACAATTTTTGTGCTCAAAATACCACAGAAAGCTAACTCTTTGATTTCTTACAGAGCGATTTTAAGAAATCGTGAAGTGGTTTTAAGATGGTACTCATCCTGCAATAATTGACGCACACACATTTAATTTATAAGTACATCAAACTATGTATAGCACAGTTGGGATAAGTTTTGGGATAACATGATCAATAATGGTATAACACTTTTTTTAAGGAATGCTTACTGAAAGTGCCTAGAAAAATTTACGGATTAGAAATGAAATTATTTTAAAAAATAAGTATTGCTTTAATTAAAAAACTCATACTAACTTTTTTTTATATGTATCAATAGATATAGTTAGAAAAAATAATTAAAGCATTTGGCACATAAGGAAAAATCCTTAGCATTTAAAATAAAGGAAAACTTAGTTTTTCTTTCATAGATAAATTAGTTCAATATTTTTATTAGCTACTGGGATTTGAATAAAATCGTATATAAAAGAGTTATCATAGTTCTAGAATTTTTTTTTTAACCAAAAGCTTTCAGATTTTTGGAGAATACAGAAAAATACATAAAAGATAATTAAAACTAAGGAAATTTTATTTAATTTTTTGAACATTTTTTTGTCAATTGAATCGTAATGTGTGTGTATCTTCTTAAAATATAAATAAATTTATACTGAAAATGATTTTACGTAATTCATTGAAAGCCTGATACACAGTGGAATGTATTATACAACACATAACATGATATGCGTTTAAAAAAGAATATAAATTTGAATCTCTTTTAAGATAAATTTAAACCTGAATTCAAATTTTAAATTCAGAATAAAATTCAATTCAAATTCTAAACATTATCAATATATTTCACAAGCTTCCTTCTTCAATACCTCAAATCTGGACTGTGGTAAAAATTTATTAATGACTTCAATTTTAAGTTATTGCAATATTTTCTTAAAAAAAGACTCTAAATTATAAAGTTTTCATAAATTCAGAAGAAAAGCACGCATCTTTCAAAACTTCCAAAATATTGGTTTTCAGATCATGACAGTTAATTTCTTCAGCGGCATCTACGTGCTGAAAAATTATTTGCCGATACACTTTTTGTTAAATAAAGGCTACAACGACTAAACTAACAAAAAAAATCTATCACTGAAAAGTAATTTGCGTTAGAAAATATTGGCATTTAATCTTATACAGAGGAGATAAAAAAACTTACTGAATATTAAATGTACAATTTTGAATAACCGTTTATGAAGCTTCTGATAAGCCCTCTCAGGAAGAATTCCTACTTAATTTTATGATTTCGATTAAGTATTTAATAGGAATGAAGAAATTAATGATTTTTTAACTGGATAGGTTTTTTAATTTTCCTTATTTCAGAAACATTTAATTCTTCTGATGTATGCTTTCAGTTAATATATGTTTTATCATTATATTCAAAATTTCATGTTACAACTTAGATGAGAGAATTATGCATCTTACAAAATTATCATAGTCACGAAAAGGTTCTATTTTGCTGAAACATCTTAATGTATACATTGTAAGAAAATAGTTATATTCTTACAAGTAATAGCTATGCGAAAACATATAACATTACATTAATTACTTGAAATTAAACATTTAATAATGCTAATATTATTTAAAAATGTATGAAATATTTATAAACTTGTAATAAAACAATCTGCATTACTAATCATCCAAAAAACTCTTATAAAAAATTGGCAATCGAAACTTCAATTACAGAAAAAGTGTAACCAACTTTTTTATACAGATAGGAATAAAATATTTAATTGACAAAATTTGATATTTCCCCTTTTAAAATTAACTTCTTCAGGCATCTTATGCATTTATATTTGCTCTAAATGGAAATTTTTGTTTGTCCTTCGTTAAAAAAAAGAAACGAGGCACACTTTCTAAGATACATAATTGAAGTTCCTTAAAAATTGTGCTTTACAAAAACTGAGAATACTAAAAAATATTAAAATTTATTATATTTAATCTGAATTAATATCAAATATCTACGAGAATTTTTAATCACGTAACTTAGTACTTTTTTATTAGGTTTTAAAAGTACAAAATGAGATGTAGTTTCTTCTACTATTATTTAGATTTAAATGCAAAAAAGCACATCATTTGTAGTGAAAAAACAAATTCTGTTAAATATACGTAATTTGGGAAAAATTATTTTATATTGGTATGTCCTTTCAATGACAAATTAAGATTCTGTGTCAGAAAAAAAAAAAAGAAATCTAATAATTTTTGCTTAGTCTCCCACCCTTCTTATTCATGAATTTGACAGCAAATACGAATACTTTTTAAAGTTTCGAATTTGTATATTTAATAAAAAAAGATAAGTAAAAAAATGGTACTTACGTATTATCGCAACAATCGCCAACTCTATTAATAATTCGCCAAGGTGGCAACCCCCATTTCCTATGTGTCGTACCCCCTGAATAATAATTGGCCTCCATGTGCTTCGGTTCATATAATCTCATCAATAGGTTGTGATAATGCGTAAATACCAAAAAAAAAAAACTCTCTGGATTGTTAAATGTTTTGCTACATGAATTAATGAAATACTAAGAATATTTATTTGCAAAAAATAGATATTTGTGACAGTGATGACACGTCAAGTTAGTATTCATCAATATTTATTGACAGACGTCACAGCTAAGAAACAAAATAAGAAATAGGAATAGGTATCGCGTTGTAAGACTACATCTAATCGGTCTAGCTGCTGCTTGTCCAAGGATTAGGAGTCCGAGTGTTTCTTTGTGAGTCCATTAGGGGCTGTTGTTGGATCCGTTACATATAGCCTTTTTTTAAATTCATATTTCTGTTACATTTTCTTATAAAAATCATTCATGCATCAGAATCGTTAGTAAAATTTTATTTTTTCATTACGTACTTAATTTTGTAGTTTAAAATAAGATTTAAATGCTCGTGGGATGATTTGAAAAATTATGTCATGTGATATGGAAATGATGATCATTTGACATAAAAGCACCAAGTTATAAATTGAGTTGCATAATTAACTCATTATACAAGGATGGTATGTATTTCAAAGATTGCAAATATATAAATAATTTAAAAAATGCTGTTTCATTTTCAATTTCTGAACATTGGAGTAATTTGTAATAAAAATAAAAATGAGGGATAAAAATTACTTTCAAATGATATTAATTTCAATGCAATTGCTTAATTGGCTCAGCATATTTGTTTCGTTCTATTAATGTAGAGTATCATTTTAAATATTTCTATTCGTTACTGAAGCACTAATGCTTATGAATGCAAATATTAGGTCTACGTGAAAAAAATGCACTTAACGAAAATAGCATGGTAAAGGAACAGTATATAATTTATATAACTAAAATATAATTTTCCATATTTTTTAAAAGTACATATAGAAAATATTTTTTGTCGTAAGAGTGAAGAAAGAATAAATATTTGTATCGTGCTTTAAGGAGGAATTATCTCGAATTTAAAAAAAAACAAAACATTTATTAGATTTCGGCAAAAAAAAAAAAAAGGCAGACTTTAGTAAACAAGACAGAATTAACTCTTAGACAAAAAAGCACTCTACATTGAAGTTTAAAGTTTAGTTACATTAATTTTTGAAGGAACTTCTGATTTTTTTTCTTTTCCTTATACAACTTACAATTTTATAGTGAGAGCATCTTAGTCCCTTAGCCTTTTTAACTTCAAGTCATCAGTCTTATAAAATTATAAACAACTTCAAGAAAAATGATAATTACATAATTACTGGTAATATTACTTTACAAATACGAATGCAGCATATTTTATATCTTGTATTCAAATTCACCTTTATTTTCCTCACCTCACATCTTAAAACAATAAAAAATCCCTTTTTTCTTATGTCAACAATATCCTAAGAGCTTATTCAACTAAGTGAATATTTTATGTCTTAGTAGTAAATAGTGGGCAAAAACATTTTTTAAACATTGGAAAATGCGACAAAACGACTTTCACTTTCTCTAACAATACTTTTAAAGTTTTGTGGGAGAAAAAAAACTTTATTTTCTTTTGTCAACAAAAAATATTTTTTTTCTCTTGGTTCTCAGTTCTTAAGTTGCTTGGTAGAACTTTATTGACTATCAAAAACAGACTGTAATGCTCTTGAAGTGAGATTGCCACTTAAACTGTAAGTACCTCATATAACAGGTTCTATATGAACTATTAGGAAAAAATCATTTCTTTAAATTACTTGAAAGATTTTACAGTTTTTCTTGGTTTAGTGAGATGAAAAGTATAGAGAGAACTTTTTTATTTATGCCCTTCATTTAAAATTCAAATAAAATAAATAAATTCTATTAAAAATGCACGTTCTAATTCAATGTTAGATTTGATTAAAATGTTTTATTCATAAAGCAATATTTTATTAATTAATGATTGATTTTATGTTTAAGGGAAACAATTTTTGCCACTTTAAAATAGTTCAGAGTAATTTTAAATTACAACCTTAACTATATATTTTTTATACATAATGTCAAAATATGTAGAAAGTATGTCGAATGTGATTTCGTAAGCGGAAAGTATTCGAAAAAAAATAGAACTGCCAAATTATTTTCACCCGTTATAAAACATTCGGGGGCTGTGTATACTTATTCTTATTATTTACTTTAGTTTATTGTATCATGTGATAATATATTTCTTTGTTTTCTCTCTCTTTCTCTCTCTTTTTTTTTGTTATTACTTCGTGCGAAAATGAAGAATATTTAAACAAAGGAAAACAAATACCTGGTAAAACTACAAATTAATCCAAATTGAATTGACACATTTATACAAAAAAGAACACTTTGTTATGTATTTTTCTTTGGTCTTTTTTTACTTGAGAACTGACTAAAATCTAGTTAGATACTAATATTTACTCTTAGGAAAAAACTCATAGTCGTTTAATATTTGTATAACTTTTAATTTTATATAAACACAGAAAAACATTTTGAGCAAATTATACAGTATGTATTGCATTATGGCGAGGTCGACTCTAATTATCACAAAAATTCAGATATCAAGTATAGTTTTCATGTTTCTTTATTTTATTTATCATATAAGAAATTATTAAAAGCTCCATACAATATTATACCTTTGAAATTATGAATACAATACTTGTTTTATGTTTTTATGACTCACGTTACTTTCTTAAAAATAAGTTTTGGCATATCGAAAATAAGTTATTCAGTAGCCAAAATTATATTTAAAATTATAAAGTTAAGAGGTGTTGGAAAGCTAAAATCTTTTTTTTACAATTTGAGATTTTTACATTTTCAAGTTGTATAGATTTTAACCTTTCTAAAAATACCTTACTTTAACTTCTGGGCAATTAGAATCCCTTAAAACCTATTTTTAAATAATTGTTGAATCTGGGTCACGACAATTTTAATGGCGAAATATGTAAGCAACGTACTTCGTTTTTGCTTAAAAGTGTAACGTCTGATATAAACCAAAACATGTATCTTTTATTTTAAACTGAGCCTTTTATTTTTTTATTTCCTAGCCGATTAGAAGTCTCACTGTATACATTAAAATCAATTTATCTCAAAATGTAAATTTTAATGTGCGGTGTACTATTTCTGAGAAACTACTGTTCTCAAATATGTAAATTTTTAATGAAATATTTATAATGATGTCTAATATACACTCAAATAAACTTTCTGTAAAAAAATCAAAAATTTTATTTTTTACAAATTTTTAAGTGAAAAATGGATCAAATTGGTTTGATAAAATATTTCATAATTTATTAAAAAATTCAAAATTAGCTAAAGGTTTATTTCAGTATAATGAAAGAGGTGCAATTTAGTTGTATTAAAAATTTCAAGCATGTACATATAAAAGATTTTGAGAAAAGGTACATCGAAAACAGCCAATTTAACATTGTTAGTATATAGGGAGAGATAGGTTTCACAACTCCCCTTAAAGTAACTTTTATGATTAAACATTTCATACTATTTTAAAATTGCCTTATAAATGTTTAACTAATATTGGTGATACTAGTATTTATTAACATGAAAAATTTCTTGTCAAATTTTGCAGTAAAAAGAAAAATAAATATTTCCTTAAGTATGAATTACTTTCAAATAATCATTTTTTTAGACTTTTAAATCAGTTTGATTTCAATAATAGAATTAGTGGCTGAAAATGATTCATACATAAAGCATTGAATAAAATATTTAAATTAATACTAAAATCATTTGTTTGCTTCATACTCATTACAATGAGTACATCTTTACGAAATATTCAAAAGAAATTTTTGCTCAAAAAATAATTTTTCACACTTTTATCTTCTTAAATTCTTATGGTATGTTTATACAATTTTTAATCCTTTGCTCTATTTTATATTTGCATTGAAATAAAACACAATGGATGAATAATTTTAAAGAATAAACTAATTTTCACAGAATAAATTTTAATAATTTCTTATATCAGAACAAAAAGGAATATTCTGTATTTGTGAGACAAAAATTGAAATAAGTAATATTTTTTTTTTTTGTCTTTAAGATAAATTTTATTGGAAAAAAAACTTGGAATAAAACCGAAACTTTTATACGCATTAAAGATGTGTACTCATTAGACAAAACAATATTCTTCTCAAATATTTGTTGATCAAATATTTACCCTTTACCTTATTTACTTTTTTTTTCCTAGCTGAAATTGTTCTGTTTTTTGAGATTACTTTAAAACGAAAATATTATTATTATATCACTGAATAGATAAGACAAAAAAAAATAACATTTTCTAAGAAATTGGATTGTGTATTGGACTTTTTATTTAAAACTAGTCGATTAAACATGCAGCAAAGTATGTATAGGAAAAGTTTTAAACATTATTATCAGAAACAACTGATATATCTAAATAATATTTATTCTACATATAATGTGATCGTTATGTTGTAAATTATAGCTTTATTATTGATTAGTTTGGTTTTAAAACCCATAAATTGAAATAACCCACAGTTTTTAGAAAAATGATGAAAGCTTGCAGTGTATTTAAATTAATTCGTTTGAAAGGTCACAGTGCTCGACAATGTCACAATAAAGTGATGGATTTTATTTGGAAACTGTAGTTCGTTATACGACACAGTTAGAGAGAGGAAAATAATTTTTTAATCGGCCAATCACAAAAAATCGTAGATGTAGAAAACCATTAATCGTGAATGATGCCTGGCAAAGAAGAGGGTGATTCTTTTGGACAAAGACGGAGAAGAGTTGTTGCATGGCTTGGCCAAAACAAATTGCATTGCATAGCCAATTTAACAAAAGCAAAAGCCTCCACAAATTAAAAAAAAAGGTTGCCAAACGTTACGAAAACGTTCAAATCAAATATGATCGAATGTGATCAAACTTACAATCGCGTTATTACAAGCACTATTTAAGAAACTACATAGAATTAAGGTGGATCTTATACCATTGCGGTATATAGGGATATGAGAGGGCAGGTATGCTGACAAAGAGTGGACTCAAATGATGCCGCCAGATCCTCCTTTGTCTTTCGAGATGTAAAGCGTTTTATATTTGTCCCTCATAATTCCAAGCATTGCAGCTTGTATATAGAGAGAGCTTTTCAAGGAAGAATTGGAGTTTTTTTCTGAAGACGTTACCCAAATCTCCTGATTCCTTGCCTGGAGCATTCAGAATTGTCTGTTTTATACTTTCTACTGGTTATGAAGTTTAGAAGAATTACCTATCTAGAATGTAAATGACAAATGATAATTCCTGCACCCTTTGAGGATAATCTCAAAATATGTCCTGTTGTTTTAAACTATATTTGTTATTATAATGGTGTTGACTGTGTCTTTGATGATTATTGTTTATGTTTTACATTGTATGGAACTGCTCATTGGCATATGACTGAAATGTTGGAGACGGGTATAGGATGAGAAAAAAGTTATTGTGTTAGAACATACGTGGGTATGTTTCTCAATTTTGGCTACATATAGCGGCATTTGGCGACATCTTTTGATTTAACAAAGTAGGCCGATGGTATAATATGTAAATACCTCTAGTACCTATGGATAAAACTTGGATATATCGATATGAATCGGATGCCAAGGTGGTGAGAAAGGAAAGGAATGCAAGATTACCAAGGCACCGAAGTCTGCAAGGGTTGTATGTTCCTTGGGACTGAAGGAATGAAGTCATCTTAACAGAAAATTCGAAGACGTGTCATACCATCACTAGTTCTAATTACTGTACACTACAGATCATGTTGTATGAGGCTCTGATCAAGAAGCAGCATAACCTTATTCTCCTGTTCTAGCCTCAAGTGACTCTTTCTTACTCCCAGGTAGAGAAAAAAAAGTTAGGTAGAGGAATGGCAACACAAGGGACGTCATTCAAGTGGTAAATTTTTGACTCAGTCTGGTGAGTTCCCCAACGATGATTTTCTAAAGATAAAGAAATGGTGGGAGAAATGCATAATTCTAGATGGTTATCATACACACACAGGTTTTAAGAATAACAAATTTAAATTTGCATCATGATTAATTTTAGAAATAAATAAAACCTTACGATACCCCTGCATAAACCATTTAAGGGCAGAATTTTATTTTAAAAAAATGAAATAAAATGAGTCATTAATTTCAAGAAATGATTTGAGCAAAATTTTTGCTTTCATATAAATGAGTAGAATATGTTGCTAAAAAATGTAGCATATTTTCTTTCTTTATTTATCATTTAGAATAGCTTATGCGCATGTGTAAGTAACATCGTTATATTCAAATATGCTTCTATGGGATCCCATTGTCAGAATAGTATATCCTCATAATATTCCCATATGATGAAGCATAGATAACTGTCGACAATGCAGTTTGTAATTCGAATGTTAAAAATATTTATTTCAAACACTATTGTAAAAGTACACTTTCTATGTCTTTAAAATGGACTCTTATTCGAAGATTATGAAATAATACAAACCTAACTGAAAAATATCCGCAAATTCAATCAATTCTATTGAGTGTAATGAAAGTTAAACGTAATAAATTATACGAACGAAGATTATTTTGAAATATTCAGTGCTTTTTAAACTACGATCCACGGACCCCAGGGGATCTGCAGCGCTTTTCTAGAAGGACTGCGAAGGTCTCTTATCTAATGTTAAAATTCCCCTCTTTTGCAGATTCTGAAAGGCCTCGTGAAAAAGTGAAACATGTGTCATCCTAGAATAGATCACTAAATTGTTCCCAATAAAAATATTTACTGGAACATGTATTTCGATCAAGAATATTAATTCAGTTTTTTTTCCTACTACACAGCCATTACTAAAACGTAATATTTTTTAAAAAAATATATGAGATACACATGTGCTAAGATTAATATATGAATTCACATACCGTGCTAATATGATAATGACTGCATCCATCTCGATTTCCTAATCGATTGTCGCCTGTATTATTTATTTATTTGGACCTACATTATTAATTTATTTGAAACTAGCAATTTGTAATAATAATTTGTAGTTTGTAGTTTTTACATGCATGTATAATTAGATGTTTACTGTTTTCTTAAAGGGAAAAGTATGAAGTTTTATAAAAAGTCTATATAAATAGCAAAGGCTGTCTTAGGATTATTGAGAAATCTCTAAATCACTCAGCCATACGTTGGGAATCAGAGAGGGGTGGTATCAGAGGAGTCAGGTGGGGTGTTCAAAATTTTGGGGGTCTGCGATGTTAAACTGATACATAAGGGGGGCCGAAAGTTCGAGAATCGCTGCTTTAGATTATAAATTATCTACAGATAAAATGAAGTTTATTCTAGAAAATTAACCTAAAATTATATGGAATTTTTTCCTGAGATCTAATTACTCAAATTAAAATATAATTAATGGAGTTTCAAGTGTAATATAAAATACCTATTATTTTTTCAAACATAATTTTAACAAAAAAAATACGAAGTTTTCATTTTAAATATTCTCTTTTAAAATACACTAAAACGATCAAATGAAATAAAATATTGCAGTTCTTCGTCATTCTAAAATCTACTGTTTTTGTATTAGAGGCTAGGAATACGCAGCTTATAATTTTTCTGTGTCATTGTTTTTTGTTATGGTGAAAGGGATATGAGTTTAAGTGTCATTCTGGTCACTTAAGGGGGTCCGTCACGTCCATAGGAGCCCATGTTAAATTGCGTAAGGATATGTATCTTATTATGAGAAACTAAATATTTCTCATGCATAAAATTTTTACAGTAGGTTATGCGTACTAATAATAACAATTTAATGAATAGATTTGTCTTTTTATTCAGAGTTAAATTAATTATGAATTTTGTAAAAAATCCCCCCCCCTTCCCCGCCTCCTTAAATTTAGTTTAAAAAAGTCATATCTATAAAATTGTTTGCTAGATATATCTTACTCCCTCCATTAAAATGTGTAAACATGTTAAAAGGCTGCTCACTAAAAATTTGCGGATTATATGATAAATACCGTTTGAGGAAAAGGTACATAAAGTGAAAAATATTACATTTTGAGAAATCATGCTTTGAAGCGTAAAGTTGTAATTTTTTTAGCATTTTCTTTTTTAATACTTTCCAGAAACATATGAAACATTGTTTTTACTCTCTCCTCGAACAAAAGACTCTTCTTATTTTCTTTTTTTCATTATTTTTAACAATTTTGCCCTTTTAAGGGATCTTAAGATGCTTTCGTTGGGCTGCACGAATTGTACGTGTATCTAGTTTTTTTAAGCATGACACACATTTACAACTTGGTTTAATATCACAATGTTTTAAGATCATTAATTTTGCTACATGACTCATATTGAACTGTGCTATAGCCATATTTACCCCTAAATTTAGAGTTCTTAATTCCACATATGTAGATAGGGGAATCACTGACCATAGGGTTTTATTAACTGACTCATTTGGGTTCTGGGTCTTTCCATGTAAACATTTTCTTAATAACATGGGGTCATAAATGGGCTTCATTTAGTTCATTATGGTATACAGCACTTGTGCATGTGTTTATGATCATATAGCCTTTCGTTACATTCAGCTTCTGTCTTTTGAAAAATTTGCACTATGAATTTATAATCGCAAGATACAGTCTATGTTGAGGGCTCTCGTTTGAAGACAGAAGATGAAAATAAACAGCCCAAACAGCAGTTTTCATGCTGTGTAGATTATTGATATTGTTTATAATAGCCGTACTATAATATCTTTGATTTTTTTATATTAAAATGTCGGTGAGTCGGTTACGACCACAAAGGCTTTTCCCATCACTTAATTTCCCCCCCTGTTTCGCTTTTAAGATCCAAAAGACGTGTACCCATACACTTTTGGGGATAAGCCCAATACATTCTAATTTTTCCACTTGAACATCATATAGATTTACACTCATCAGAAACCTATACAAGGGGAAACACAGATGCTCTTAACAGAGCTCATTTGATGCTCGTCAAGGAGTAGCTTCATTTAAAGAAATAAATAAAAATACTTTTAATTATCATATTTCCTCAAAATTATATATCATTTTAAACAAAAATACTTTCTAAATATAAAACAAAAATATTTTATTGAACTTTTAGAAAATATAAAAAAGTGAAAATCGATAATTTTTTGAAAATTCAAGTGCCGGACCCTCTTAAAAAGAATTTGAAAATTACGAAGTTCGTCAAAAACAGAAGTCACGATCACCTTTCAGGTTGTTTATTAAATCTAATTCTTCATAAAATTAGTTTATTATTATTCCACATTCCTTAAAACTTAGATTAAAATGCAATATATACAATATCAAAAAGGATTTCATTCTTTCTAAGCATTCTTTGATTCAAATAGTTTTTATTTGTTTTAACTAACAAACACATACGAAACATTTTATGAAAATGTTGAGTGTATATTATTTTGTTGAAATATTAGTAGCATACTTTAAAAAAGGAGCAGTTTTTCGAGGTTTAATACGAATTTGTGCAATTCCTTACTTCTTTTTGTGAAAGTAAAAATTATGTAGTTGTTCTGAAGGCAGTTTTGAGTTCTTCAAAAAAGATTGATCTTTTGTTTGTTTAAATTTTAGATCAGTAAATTAAAAAAAATATTAAATAACTGCTATTTTTTTCCTACTAAATTTTAGGACTATATTTGCAGCTATAAGAAAAAAAAAAGAATAATACTGTTTTTTCTCCATGATATATTTGAAATATTATATATATATATATATATATATATATATGCATGTGTGAAGAAAAATATGTAATACATCTAAAAAAATATGAAAGAAAAAATAATAATAGCAAAATACAAAATTCAAGAAAACAACATAATAAATATTTAAAAAGGGGAAATATACTAATAAAACAAAATAAAAATGAAGCTCACCGAGTCAAAAAGCAATTTTGTACTTGGAAAGGAATAATTGAGAATAAACTTGTTTGATGACACCAAACTTCCTCCTTTGGGA
This sequence comes from Trichonephila inaurata madagascariensis, assembly GCA_019973955.1. Classification (NCBI taxonomy): domain Eukaryota; kingdom Metazoa; phylum Arthropoda; class Arachnida; order Araneae; family Nephilidae; genus Trichonephila; species Trichonephila inaurata. The sequence goes on along the minus strand of BMAV01015718.1, from coordinate 150,462 downwards.
CTCGTGTTTCTACGTATATATTTTGAATGTTCACTTGGATAACAGTAGCTTTACAATTATTTCAAAAGTTTTCATTTCTTTTAAAAATGCTGTGAGTACAACTTTTTAAATTCTTTTTTTAAGAATTTATATATTTCATAGCATAAGTCGGTTATAACTTCTCATCCCTTTATATTTAGATGTTCTTTGCTAAAAGTACTTTTGTCTGTTTTGAATATTTTTTTGGATTTATATATATATGAAATATATCCATATTTAAAAGTAATTTCAAGAAAACTAAGGAAAATTTATATTTTGAATTTGTATTTTGCTGATTTTTTCATTTAATCCATTCATGCTTACGAACTATTAAATTTCAACAATAATTCTACAAATAGATATAATCAGAATCGTTGTTCTTAAGTTTCCTGAAACATCTTACCATACCTTAATTATAGTGACATAATAAATAAAATTTGAAACAAAACTCATATATTAAACTAATTTTAAAATTATTTTTCCTAATGTAAATTTCAATTAAGAAACCTCATGAATAATTTCTTCAGTTTTTGATTACATATAACAATTCAAATTGCTACAATGTTATTATTTACAGCTACAAGATTATCAAAATCTTAAGAACAAATCACAGCTTTCGACAAAACTACATTCCAACGTAAAGCAGCTTTATACTTAATGCATTACAAGTCTGTCTGCGAACATTATTCATAATAGTTTCACTATTGCATCATTACGTAGCTGGTACCCAATATCCCTTTAACTCAATGCCTGCGCACCTAACATTGGTTCCAAAACGTCCGAAAGACTCATTTCGTAGGCTGCTCTGAAAATATTAACTGCTCCAGGAAAAGCGTGACTTTTCCGAGCGATAACTTTTGAAGGCGTGTTGCAGTTTCCGTCGACGTGCAAGCAGCTCGTTATTCATAAAATCTGCATTTCGCGTCGTTTGTCAAAGTGCACTATTAATTATTCCCGATCAATACCTTTGTGATGCACGGGGGGCTGTGGTTAAGAGAACGCCTTTTTAACGCAGGGTATTACTGTAATTTATTTTTACTTCCAGAAAACAGATTTCAAAATGATAGGTTTCTGTATGGTTATGTAAGTTATGACGGAACGTTGAAAAGAATAGTTTGTGCAATATATACATATATATATATATATCATTAGATAATACAAAACTTAAAAAATGGCTCATTCTCTTGATTATAGTACTGTTTTACTGAGTGTTGTATCTTCCTGTAATTTCTTAAAATGACAGCTATGGTAAAATTCATTTTTAATCTGCCACCGTTTCACAGGATGCATATTATTCATACGTGTATACATATACGTCACTTTATTGAGAATATTTGAAAATATGTAACACGATTCATATTAGTTTTCCATTTTGTAAATGTTACTTCAAACCTTAGTATAACTTCATATGCGAGAGTTATGCAACGCAAAATATAAAAACACAATGTAATGTAGGATTTTCTTTTGAAATCTTTTTGACACTAATGCAAAAATCTATTTATTAATATTGAAATACTTTATTAAACTAAGATGAGTACAATACTGTAAAAGCCTTAAGAAAATACTAAATATATTGAAGGTAATTGATTATACGTTCCAACTATAGTTATGTAAAAACTTATAAATGAACATTTTTTTTAATAATTAGGGTACTTGAATTAAAATATACTCATAAAATTGTCTTACAAATTTTAACACAGTAAAAATTTATTTAAAGGCTAATTTGTTACACAAAATGAAGAAAAAAATTTTCAAAACATTGTTTTTAGATGAAAAATTCTTCTATATTAATAATAATTTGCCTCTATATATAGATAAGACTTCTATACAGAGTCTGAACTAGGAGTTTTGAAAAGCTCACATTATTTTCAGTTACTATCAACTAAATTAATAAGAGGTATTTTTCTTAAAACGTATCTGTTATGATTTATTAAAATATGAATAAATCCATTTTTAAAGTATGCATTTAAAAATTAATTAATTCCGTAAAAGAATAATGTTTTGAAAATATGTAATTTTTTTCTTCATGTTTTCAAACAATTGTATTTAAATAACTATTTATTGTAATAATATTCTTAAATCCATTTGATATATTTTCTAATTCAAAAACGCTAAATATGAAAAAAAAAACTCTTTTGCAAAATCAAGTTTCCACAGTCAGTCAAATTTCATTATTAGAACAATTTACTTAAAAAAATAAATAGGAATTTGATCACGAGTGCAAGGGACTGAAGAATATTTCTCTCCCATTCAGTTCTATGCTTAAATTGGGGAGGTGGAGATAGGTGGTGTCACCGTCTATCGTCCCTTTGGGGAATTTCGCTGAGCTAATTCGTACTGTGTCACCTGTAAGGTGCTCAAGGCCAAGACCAATGACAGGCGTACTTCTAGCCCCTTGCCAAGAGGAATTTCGTACGCCTCGATCTGCCTACGTCAGACAGGTTAAATGAGCAACAACAACAGCGGAATCTGATAATAAAAATTTTGGGACTAAATTAAATTTTTGTTTTTCTACCGAAAAAATTATTTTTAATGACTTATGACATCATTGCACAAAATGAGTGAAAGCACAAAAATATCACACATTAACAAAATTTGATAGGCATAATAATAAATTATATATATACTTTTAAGTATTATAACATTAATCCCATAAAATGTTTTCATGTTTTAACATTTTGAATCAAACAACAAAATACCGAATTTTTTTTTTTACTGTTACCTCCTCTACGCAGGTCTCAGATTTACTTGAACATCCCCACTTTTGATGATGTAATGCCGATTAAAATTCTTCTTCGGAAATTCAGTGTGCAGAATAATTACTTAACTGTATGATGCATTAAGTAATTAAATGAACAATGAAGTGCTTACAGAGAAAAGACATAATATCTTATGTAATTAAATAAATCATATTACAGGTACAAAGGAGATGAGAAATTAGACTGATAATACTACCTTGAGCTTCATGTACTTGTTCATTTAAGCATTCAACGGAAGAAAATGGCGAAAAGGGTTGTTCTGTGTCACAGACTAATCATATCAGAAGGTAGATGCCAGACGTGTGTTAATTTGTAATATTCGTTGGTGGTGTGTTGCTTTGACTAAATATAACTATACATTTTAACATTTTATTTATATTCTAAATCATTTATCCCTTTTATTTAACGCATGAAATAATAAAATCAATACATTTGAATAAGCTTTAAATTCTTAAGTAAGGAATAAACTGCAGAATTCAAAATTACAAAAACAAGAAATAATTCTCTCGTAAGATTAATTCGCACAGAATGAATCGCAAATTAATACAAAAGGTTTTGATGAAGAGAAAATAGAAAGATTAATATAGAAACTTTCTCGTACAATGTAAAATTGTCTTTATAATGGTCGTCTTTAAAACACTTTACATCTTTAATTTAGCTTATTTCGAAATTTCGTGCAAAGGTTTCCCTACTTTAGTTTTAAGAGAATATAGTGTTCTTTTATCAATACTACATATAACATTCTTCTTTTTTATTTTGTAAAATGCACAGAATATTCGACGGGAAAAGAGCTTATTTTAAATAGTTTATTCTTGAATATCTTTGTGTATATAAGAAGGGAATTTTTTCCCCTGAAATTCCAACAATGCCTTAATTAGAATTTCCCTACTCACACGAACCTATATTTGACTACGCCTATATACAATTTTTTTTAAAATTTATTACACATTATTTACTTATGATTATTTATTTTGTCTACTTTAATAATTTCGCTGCAGGTATCTGCTGCTTCATCAATTCTTACACGCTTTATTAAATACTCTTTCTTTTATAAAATACATTGATTTTCTTTAATAAGCTTCATTTCATGTTTTGAGTTTAATACTGTTGAATTAATGTTTAAAGGGCAAAGTTTACTATAATATCTAATTTAAGTCTCTTCACTTTATAACTGAAAGTTTTTCATATTCGAAAGGGATAAAAGTGTTCTTGAGTTCTTTCGGTAACAGAACAAAATTTAAGAAAGTCCTAGAGCACAATTATCATGTTCTCTTGCGGTCGTGGCTGTTGTTGCTCTATTTATGGTAAGAGAATTACTTATATTTTATAATTTGGTTTATGTGAAGTGTTTGGCAACTCACTCGAGCTGTTGAAAGCAAACCAAAAAGAGATGCAACTATCAGAATGAACTAAATGAGAAATTGTAAAGCGGTTTTGAAGTAATCAGTTAAGTTGTATATGTAAATAAACGTTAAAAGCCTTAAGAAACTACTTGCTCTTAATTCATGTAAGCCTTTTATCAAATAAATAACAAACATGGAACGATGAAACCCCCAGATGTGTTAGAGTGAGTGTTCGAGTCTTCTATTTACGTCACACTATGTAGCTGCAAGAAGGCTGTTGGCTAAGCGGTCCTCGTAATTTTGAACTATGCCCAAGTAATGAGGATGACACCTGAGCGCGGACCTCTCCCTCTCCCTACTTCTACACCACACCAACGGGAGGATGCTTGAGCACTGACATATTTAAAGAGCCGTGACTCCCTCCCCATGGCGGGTCTTCAGCGGTTCTAGACTCCAACTCATGTCATGTCTGTAAAGATTTCATAACCTTGTAACGGGTCTATCCGCGAACCTGTAACTAAACCTCTTGGGGTAATTTTTTTTTTCTTTTTCATAGCCGAGATTTAGTCATCCAGTAGCTTCTGGATAAGAAATTATTGATAATTGACGATTAAGTTTAATAATTAAGACGGAGGTAGTACAGCTAATAACAAAATTACGCTGAATTAGACCGTAGAAGTCCAAAGAGTTTTAAGAGTAAGTGAATTAAATTATACTCAAATATTAACCCTCCAAGCAGTCTGCACATAAAATTCCGCCATTCCAGAGATGTTTTTTCTTCCTTGAAGCAAGATTCCCAAAAGCGGCCTAGCCGCATTCTTAAAAATACAGCTCAACCGCTTTTGAGAACCCCACCTGAAAGCAAAAAAAATATGTGCGGTGCATTTTTGAAGCATCTCCAGAATGGCAAGATTTTAAGTGCAGACCGCTTAGAGGGTTAAGTATCCTTTTTGCCGTGTGTGTGATTGCTCTTATACTTATCAGTGTGGTGTATTTCCTACCCTGAGTTGTTTCTTTTTAAGTTAGAGAAGTAATAAATTGGAATTTGAACTGATATGTGATGTGGTGATACTTACTTGAACCACCCAAACACCAATAACCTCAATCAGGTATAACAACCTTGAACACTTTCAGATTATAAAGGAGTTTATTCAGTGGCTTAGAGGAAGTGTGCCCGCTTGGTTGGGTAGTTTGATTCTGGCTGTAGTCGATAGATTTTCTGGATACGAAGGCACGTATGTTATATGATGTGCAAAAGATCCTTTGAGTAGCAATTTGGCTCTGGTACTCTCGGTAAAATTAAAATCATAGCAATATTTGACATCCAACGAGAGGTTTAATTGAATAAACTCAAACGGGAAAAATTTGGTAGAGAATGGTACCAATGAAATGGCTCTCCCTCTTGGGGACTTGCCGTGTTTGCAAAGGTTAAATTGCCCAAATTTAGCACATTTGATACAACATAATCCAAAGGGTAGAACGTATTATTGAAATCTTTAGGTAATAGGTGAATCCTACAAAATTTCAATCTGTACTGTATCCAATTATCGTGGTCTTGAGGTCATGGTTGTCTTAGAAATTAATCAGATAAAAATTATCCCCGAATGTTGTTCTAATTTCTACGTAATTAGAAGTTTATCTCTTAAAACTCTAGTACTCTTCTATAATGCCATCAATTCAAGGCAAAACCTTCCGAAAATTATATTAAACAGACGTACAAAACTGAACACACCCTTAGGAATATAAGATAGAGTAGATTTTCTTTTGGAAATCAAAGAAACAGTTAAAGTTCATTACTACTTGCTAACGAAATTGAAACGCTAGATTAAATATAGGAGATGGAAATCACACATAATGTAATTTTCTAAATTAGGGAAAAAAGTCCCAAGTGTATTACAGCATTGTGTGTGCAATATTTCATACATAGACCATACAGTATAATAACATGGAAGTAATCAAGGAATGGATGCTAAATGAATTTACAGTAGTCGTTCTCACTTTCCTTGAGTTATTATTTTCTTAATCTAATTTATTTCTCGTATTTTCTGGTATAGAAAACAAGTCTTGATCTTACTAATTCTTCTATTGCGTGCAATGAGCAATCAACACTAAAAACAAAATTCGAAGGGTTTGGTGAAAGGATACGTTCCCTTAGGATTATTCTGTGTAGAAGATTACTAAAGTTTACCGCGCATTAGCTCCGTCTTTTCTTTAGAAAAAAGAGAAAAAAAATGTTTATGATGCAAATATGTTGCTTGTAGAAAATGTGGGAAATATTTTATGCTTTGTTTTATTAGTAGCTTCTAATAGTATTAAAAACAAGAAACTAGTTTTTATGTTCGAAAGCTTTCTTTTAAAATACACGGATAATTAAAAGGTAGGAAAAAATGCAGTAATTATGTAAAACAACGGCATTAAAAATTTTTGCTTCTTTTATGGTAGGTAAGAGTCAATTAAGATAGGTTTATAACAGTTTTCGTTCAACTTTTCATGGGCATTCATCTTATTATAGCTATTTTCCCTTTATAGATGTTGTTGAATGAAAAAGTAAAAAAAAAAATATTAAAAGCGAAAAATGATATTTTTAAATAGATGCATATAGCTTAATTGAAAAGCTAAATTGTTTCGCTATTATTATGCTTTTATTATGATTAATAATTAAAAAAAAAAGTTATTATGTATGTTTGAGTTTGAATCAACAAAATTGTTTTGGCTTATGTTTAATAAGCATAAAATAAGAATTTCTATTAATACTGTTACTTATATAAAATAATTCATCCTTTAAATTCATAAAATTTTATTCTTAAAAAGCCACGGCATTAAAATGATGATATATATAAACTGTCATAGTATTTTATGTAAAAAAGATCTTACAAATTTAAACAAAAAAATCTAGTGATCATTGTGAATTTAAAGTACCGTAAAATCTGACGTATAACGGGCTCTTTAAATAGAAAAAAAATAAGATCGAAATATAACGGTTATACGCCGGGTATAAAAATGATAGCTTTGAAAAAAAAAAGAGAGATGGAGTATAAAAAAAATTAGACTTTTATATTGATCGTATATTGATATTATAAAGAAATACCATATCCTAATAAACTAAAAAAAGTTTGTAATTCTATAAGTATACTATTTTTTCAAAAGCCTGGGATAATACCTCGAATAAATATTTTGAAAACAGAAGAGCATTAAACGCGTACACTTCAGGTTTCTTCGTGAAAAAGTGGGTGCGCGTTATACGGCGAACATACCTAATAATTAAAAATTACAGCTTGAAAGTATAGGTGTGCGTTATACGCCGGTGCGCGTAATACCCCGGATTTTATGGTAATTTCTAATTTCTTATACTTTTAATTTATAAATACATCCATATTAAACAATAAATTGGTAGTCAATTTCATATTTCTTAATATTATATACAGTAGAACCTGTTTTTGTGCGGTTCGTTTTTTATGCGATTTTTCATGTGCGATATTTTTTTTTATGCAGTGCATCAATTTTAATGGCCTTGGAACCACTGTAATGTTTTCTATCTATTTACCAGTCATGTAATGGAAAATGTTAGGAACCCCTCCCCTGAAAGTCAGGAGTTTTGCCTTTAATATTTTATAAATTCGGTAAATACGTATTTAGCGTTAGTCAGGCATTGGGCCCCTAGAGTCCTGTCCCCCTCTCGTGATGTGGGGTTGTGCGTTACGCCACTGAAATGTAGACACTTCAAGATGCTCTGTTCATTTGCTATAAACAGTCTTCGGACAATGAGCATTCAGTTGCTTTTTCGGACAAGAAGGACCGGATTCTTTGAGAGTGAATAAAAGTATGTAGGGATCCAGCTTTCTTACAAATTGGAAAAACATTTTCTTAAAAAAGATACCAATTAAGAAAGGAGTATAAAATTCCAAAAAGGTCTTCAATAATGTATATCTGGTTATCGTGACATTTACAAGCAACT